>JAQZBX010034861.1:0-24819 GCA_029593785.1 Cabassous unicinctus
GCCCTACTGAAGTGGCCCAATCAAAGCCCTAATCATAATCTAATCATGCCCATAGAAACAGACCAGTTTACAAACATAATCCAATATCTATTTTTGGAATTCTTAAATAATGCCAAACTGCTACAATATATATTCTTATAGAATAAGGAGAATTATATGTTGATGAGATACTATTCTCCAGTTAATTCCTTCCCACTTGCCTTGTTTCTGATATGAATCTCATCCATTTCAACAAAAATCCATAATCAACACCACTGAGGAGGTTATACTGAGAGGGTACAAGGTAATAGAAGGCAACGTTTGCATCTAAAGTTTGTGAATGTATGCAGTTAAGTAGATGAGCTTAGCTTTTGTAGGAAAATGGGAATTAAACTAGGGCAGTAGGATTCAAACATTCATTGTTTTTGTGTATATAATGAGCCCTTCTCTCCATCTTTTTCTTAAAGCAAACAATTTAATATTAATAGGAAGGGATCTCAGGGAGTAGGAGAGACAGGAAGAATATTCTAGAACCAATTGCAAAATGAACACTGTAAATAACTAGAAAATGTCTGCAAGAATCGACAAAAATTAACCATTGTGTCTACGTAGGATAATAAGTAATTTTCTTTCATATTTTCTATATTTTCTTAAATTTTTACAACATAAAAGTATAGTTTATGCAATATCTTATTTCAATGAAATTTGCCATAAGTAGATCTCTTCCCACTGTCTTTCAGAACAATGTCATCTATTTCTAGTCAAATATTATTCTTTATTCTTCAGCCCTGAAACCTGTGCCTTCTGCCATGGAATGCTCATCATTTTTCCTACCCCACCTCACCCCTTAGATTTAGTCAAGGTTTTCCTTATTATAATGACTGCCTATTACTTGTGGGGGTTTTTTAATATCAAGCAGAAAGGTGTGAAGGACTTGACTCCTGCACCTGAGATGCCCATGATCTATTTGGATTGACAGACTCATAAACCAAGGGCCAAAATATAATGCAGTAAGTGTCTTAATTAAAGTACATACAAAGTGCTTTATGAGTAGAGCATGGAGGCACCAAATCTGTCTGGAATATAGGAGGCTTCATAGAGGAGGTGATATTTAGGCCTGTCTTGAAGTATGAATAAATTTTCCTCTGCCTTGAAGGCAGACAGGTGGGGAAAGTTATGGAAATAAAGGATAGCATGATATTCAGAGAAAGGAAGTCATTTTTTGTGACTTAAATATAACGGGGGTACATGCTGGAGAGTGAAGGTGAAGAGTAGAGAGAAATGATGGAGAAAGAGATTGGTGTTGAAATATGAGAAGCTGGCTAAGCTGTGGGTATAGTCATGTCTTTCTGGGTAACCAACCACCCCACATTTGATGGCTTGAGACCACGGTCATGTTATTATCCTCACACCCTGGGAACTTCTTATGGACTACGATCATGCTTGCAGCCAGTCACCCTGTCGAGTCTTCCATTCCTCGTGGTGCTGAATGAGCTCAGTTAGGAGTACCCAGCTAGTAACTGGGCTGGAATAAGAGCGTCCCAACAGCTTCATTTATGTATCGGTCACGTCTGCCGTATTCTGTTGGCCAAAGCAGTCACAGAGCCTGCCCAGAGCCAAGGCGAGGAGACCTAGCCCCGCTTCCCAATAAGGGATGTCAAAGCCTTTATGACCATCTTGGATCTATCACAGCATCCTGAGAAATCTGAATTTATACTGTAGTAAGTGGGAAGCTACTGAAAGATTTCATCTGGTGAAAGACATACCAAATTATGGTGCTAAGAAATGGACTGAGGGGGGAGAATATTGGAAGAGGGCAGCCCACCCACTCATTATCACAGAATTTTTACTTGTACTTTTTAGTGGCTTCTTCTAAACGTGCTTGAAACCCACTTCATTGTTTTGGTTGTGAAGATGCTTACTTGTGGCTGTTAAGATACTGATATAATTTCAAACGGCAGACTTTCATGTGTGTTTTATGCCTCCAATTAAACCATAAGCTTCTTGAAATCAGAAAATGTGGCACTCCATTGCACCAAGCATTTTGTAAATGCCTCCCAACAGTTACCGACTGTCAGATTAAAAGAAGGCAAATCACAGAGGACTGCGCCTCCGTCAGCATTTACTGAGCTGCCGCTGCCTGCCTGCTCTTGGTGTTTGCCATGTGTCCGTGAGCAAGAGAGACAATGACACCTCCCGCGTGAAGCTGATGTTTTAAGTCCATAAAACTCATAACGGAGGAGGAGGTTCTCCTGGAAATGTTCTGCCCGGAGAGAATCTGCTTTACCTTCCCGTGGCTCTCACCTGAGTTCTGTGTCTGTAAAACTTCAAAATTACCTTTTCTATACACTGCAAGTAATCTCAGATTCGGAAACTACTTAGCCTGTGTGAAGAGCCAGTTCTCTTTACTCAACACGACAGGGTCTATGAATCAGCGGAGACAGTCAGGTAGCAGGAGGATGTCGCTCTAAAGAGGGGATCTTGCGCTTGCAGGCATGGCCTCGTGTGAATGCACAGCTGCAGCGGCTACTGAGATAGCAAAATCCTAATTGTACTCAACGGACAAGGAGCTTTCTACCGATAGCTTGGCCAAAGCCTTGTATTTTTACTCTTATCCTATGTGTGCACATATACAAAAAGTAAAATAAAAACCCTTCTGGCTCTTTGGATAAACACACATCCCAAATAAAGGATGTATATCCCTACCTAATGGATTGCGCACTTGAGCTTTAGAGAGACCAACAGAAGGAGAGAAGGAAAGGTAACTGGCATTAGAATAATCCTAGAAACCATGGGTTGCCAATAAAGATCAAAATCAGAGATTCAGATAACTAATGCATACCACTTCCCACTACCATTTTGCCTTCTCTGCACATTTCTAAGTAAGCCACATTATGAAAAGGAACTTTAGTAAGCAAAGCTTTGAAAAAGCAGATCTCATCAATCTAATCAGAACACATTTTATAACAAAGTAATCAGTCTGAAAAATCCAGAGGAAGTATGTGAAGTGCATGTCTAGATAATGGCAAGATTGTCCTCTTTCTCTCATTTTTTAATCCAATCTGTATTTATGGAGTATCCACTATTTGCCAAGTAGTGTGCTAGGAACTGAAGAAAAACAGTGAAGCAGACAATTTCCCTGTCTCTCTTAAAAATTCACAATATTGGGAAAGACATAGATAAACAGAAAATTATATTTAAAACATTGTGCTTTCCTAACAAATTAATTTTTAATGTCAAGAGTACAAAGAAATTGATATCTTCATGTATTGCTGATAGGAATATAAATTGATTGAGATAAATCTTTCTAGAGTGTATTTTTATGGCACATCAAAAACCTTCAATATATGCTTACTCCAACAATTCCAGTTCTGGGAACTCATCCTAAAATAATAATCATGAATCTGCACAGATTTATCTCAAAGGAGTTTCATTGCACAATATTTATAATATTTAAAAAATGACAACTACTTAAAGCCAATAATGGAGACTTGGTCAAATTATTTTGCAACTCTATGATGAAATACTAAATGGCCACTTAAAAATAATGTTATAGATGATATGGGAAAATGTTAGCTACATTATCAAGTGGGTTTTTTCTTAACCAGGCTACAAAGCAATGTAGGCAATATAATGCTGTTTTGTTAAAAACAATTTTATATATGTGGTGGGATGAATTGGCAAGAACCACCCCTCATTGTCCCCATCAGTAGGAGGCCAGGAATCAAAAGAATTTAATCGTAGCTGGCGCCATTCCTTCTGGCACCAATGAGGACAGCCATTGACAACCAGCGTGGGTTTTGTGTGTGTGTGTGTTTCAGCCAAATGTTAGATCTGGCAAGAAAGACCCCAAAGCTTCTCAGCATAATAATGGTCTGTTGTCCACAAAGGACAAAGCAGAAGAACCCAAGCTGATAGGTCTCTATTACCAGACCAGGCAGGGTCTTCTCAGAGGAAAAGGGAGGCTTGTCTCATGAGCAGCGTGTATTTACGGGGACTCAGCTGAGGGGACTAGCTCTCAACGGTGAAGGGAGGGGACTGGTTTTGAGAGAGTGGCATTGACCCTTCTTTGTGGGCCACAGGCCCTGGCCCTCTGTCACCTGCTGTGGTCTAGTGCATAGTAAACTAGAGCCTACGGGCCAAATGCAGCCTGTTATCTGTGTCGGCGTGGCCCTCAAGCAAGGTACAGTTTTTATATGTTTCAATGGTTGAAAATAATTAAAAGAATAATGTTATAGCAAAATTATATGAAATCCAAATTTCGGTGTCTGTAAAAAAAGTTTTATTGGAACATAGGCACACTCATTTATTTGTTTGTATATTGTCTATGGCTGTTTCCTGCTACAACGGCAGAGTGGGGTAGTAGCATCAGAGACCATTTAGCCAACAAAACCTGAAATATTTACTATCTGGCTCTAAAAAAAAAAGATCTGTCAACCCCTGGTCTAGCAGAGAAACCCTCAGTATATTCTTCAGCAAAGCTCAGTGGACACTCAAGTTTGCAGGACTTCCTATGAAAGGATGTTGCAATGACTTTAAGTACCCCATCCTTTATTTGAAGGGTGCAAAAAAAAAAAAAAATCCTGCGTACTGGTCACGGTAAAAATTGCCCCATGTTGGGTAGCAAAGGTTCTCTCCTTCAGGACTGAAAACGAGAGAGGCCCTGCCATATCCCGGTTCCAAGTAAATGTAACACCAGTGTCCATCTCTACCCACCCCACCCCCATGTCAACGGGCAGCTTTCACCTACTTACTGTGCAGAGCGAAGTTTTTCCTTGAGTCCCCCCGAGTTCCCACTGAGACCCCTGCACATGTGCTGGAGCCCCTCATCTGGAACACTGGGGCTTTGGCTCCTGTTTGAATGCCTTTCCCTCAAGTGCTAGCAGAGAAGTCAGTGTGCAGCACTCTGCCATTTTATTCTCCATAACGCTGTTAGGCAAGCCGGCAGAGACGGGAACTCTTCTGCTCCCAGCTTTTTGCCGCTTTCCCAAGGGGTAACCTCCCCCATGCGGATTTTCTTCTTCCTCTCAGGAAACTCCGTTCCTTGCATTGCTCTTTCCCCAGCATCCATGCTCCGCCCCTTCCCCACCCCCAGTAGAACTTCTCCCAAGTCTGTACAGATGGGGTGCGGGGCCTTCCAAAAGGACAGTCAGCGATGGCTATGCCAGTTCAGGTCACACAGCAGTAGTGGGTGGCTTCAGCATGCCATGTCCCAAATCAAATCATAAGCCCTTCGACTGATGTCACTGTCAAGCTCTCCGTCAGTGAACTGCATAGGTACTGTTTATTCCCCGAGTTTTTTCTAGACTGTAACTATTGTGCCAAGCACTACGTGCTTATAACACACAAACACACACACACAATCACATGCATTCAAACCATATACCTACATACACTTACCCACCGTACATCTCCCAAAACAAACACTGCTTGTCAGAAACTGGAAAATATCAATCCAAAATAAGAAAAAAAATTCAGAAAGTGCCTCATTTTCCTAGGAAAATCCACCAAATCAGAATGCCACTTTATTATCCATATTGAAGTTTTGTTCTTTTGTTTCAGTTTTTCTCCACCCTCCTAATCCTGACCATTTGGACCTCTGAAGAATTCAAACAGAGCCTACCTCCGGGCTATATACTTCTTATTAACTGCCCTCTTTTTTGCATAAAGTTGCATTTTGAGATTATCTTTCTGAGAAGCATTCATTTAAATTTCTTTCTAAAAGCTGTTCCTGAAGCACATAGATGTATGCCGGGTATCCCAGTGCCTCAGCCTAACAAAACTGGGACATGAGCGAGGGCTGGGAGAATTATATTGCATACATTGTTTTAGTCCTGAAAGTGAGGACAGAAAGTAGAAGAGAAAGAAGGAGAAAATGAATGGAAGGGGAAGATTAAGTAGGCATCCAGATGGCGACAAAGTCTAGTAGAAAGGCATGTGGGACTAATTAGTAGTGGGGAACCTGTCATCGTTTTGAAAATGGGGATGCCTGTACTTTCTGGTTAAGTTTTTTGCATTGCTGTGCTATAACCTCATTCTCCACCCCTCTTATTTAAGCATCATTCAAGTCTACATTGCTCATGAATTCTTAGCATGGATGGATTCTTGTATGGAAAGCCCAAAGAGGCATGGCATTTCACATGTATATCAATATGGCGTGGTAAAAACAACGTGTTTGCACAGCCAGAAAGCTGATGGCAGAAAAGACAATACTATTAGGTCTCTGGGGATTTGCAGAAATCCAGATGGAAGGCTTTTGACTCCCTTAAATTGTAGTATAAGAATCCAAACCAACTATAATGAAATCTCTGTTGGGCAAGGAAGATACTGGTTACAATCTAAGGTGTAGTATGTACTAGGTATGATGTGTTAGCTGAAAGTATAGCATGAAACAGAAGCCCCAACTGGTCGAAACTATCAGGATATTGATTATCTACCATTAATGGGAGCCCAGAGGGGTGAGTGCTCAGACATCTCAGTTATGTTATCAAGAATCCAGGGTCTTCCTTTCCCTCTACTTGACCATCCTCATTGTCAGCTTCTTCCTATTACAGAGCTCTCATGAATTCTGTGAAATCTGTGGCCATTGGACCTTCATGCCTTCTTGTTCATATCCAACAGAAAAAAAGAAAGACCTCTCCCTTAATCACAGACTATATGTCTGTTCTACAATCTGATTGGGCCAAAATAAGTCATGTGCCAACCCCTGATCCAAAGGAAGTTCAAAATTAAATGTCTCAGACTAAGCAGGATCTACTTCCCCTCTATAAGGGCAGATTTCCCTGAAGTAGAAGGCTGGGGTGGATACCTGAACTAACGTTCTGTTAGGAAATAAATGCCAGATGGGCATCAGCATTACCTACTGCACAGTGATACATATAACTCTTAGGGTGCAGTTTTATCCAGGAATTCATGTTCTGGAGTTAACAAAGGCCCCCATTGTGCAGGCAATACTGAATAACCTGACAAAAAAATAACTGCCTAAAAATGTTTGCATATATTATCAATTAAAAGAGCTATCAGATTTCATATGCCACACCAGAGTATAATTACATGCTCACCAAAATGACCTCAATTTCCAAAATAAATTTCTGATCACCAAAGTATTGTCACACATATAAGTTTTTAACTCAAAACTAAAAGAGTAGGCTATATTTTTACAGAAAATTATTTACTCTTTTCTGCATTATGACTGTAGTTTTCAGTTCACTTCATCCAGGTTTCAGAAAGGCAGTGCATGAACTTTATTTTTCCATCTTTCTCAGGGCAGTCTAACCTTGCTTCTACCCAACTAAAGAGAATAGTTAAGAATAACCATGATTAATGGGCTCTCAAAATCCCAATCTCAACCCAGAATATGGGGAATATTATTTATGAGTCTTTCCATAATCACTGATGACCTCAATCAGCATTTGAACTCAATGAAAGATTTTGTCTCTAGTAGATAATACCTCCACAATATAAGTCAAAAGATTAAAAATAGCCCAAGCAAACTGGATGAAAATTTAATGGTAGTCATTTAGCACTGACCCTTTACGTTGAGCTCTTGAAGTTCATACTCATAGAAATGACAAGTACTTTGCTAATTTTCATGTTTTTCCTCGCCTTTGTGTTTATACAAATTCCTGTAATTATGAGCTGATGGACCTTTCTCTTCATTCATTATCATATTTAAATTTAATTGAAAAAGTAATATCCTCACAATTTATAAATGGTCTTTTGACAGTACTTCACTACAGTAAAGCAATTTCCTGGCTTTCATTAATGACCAGACTGATATCTTTTAAAAACTGAACAATGGATCTATTAAAATTATTATTCACCATCTGGGTCTCCTTGAAAGCTTATTTGAGGCCAAGCTGTTATTTCTAAAGAAGGAAAGAAAATGGACTGAGCTGGAAGCTCCCAGTAGTACTATAATAATACTTACAAAAATTTTTCTCAGATAGGGCATGCACTTGATTAGCTTCTAGCAGTCAAAATGTAAGAAATACAAATAAATACCTGGCAGTTTACAGAACTAAATCTTAGGAAGAGAGCAAAGAGGAGGACGGTGGAGACTATCAGAAAAGCGATTCCAGGGCTGACTCCTCTGGCACAGATCGGTTTGAAGGGTATTTTAAGCCATCAAGGAACCAATATTTTGAACACAGTCACTGAGTGGTTGTGTGACTTTATTGGGGATTGAATCTTCTACCCCACGAAAGACATGCTCCTGTGGGTGTGAACCCATTTGTAAATAGGACCTCTTGAATATATTATTATTAGTTCAGGTGTGGCCAACTGCATCAGGGGATCTTAATCCCATCTTGGAGGACTCTTAAAGGCCTGGAGGCCTCAAAGAGAAAGGAAGTTTAGACACAGTCATTGGAGAAAGCCCCAGGAAGAATGCCAGAAGTCAGCAGAAACCAGGGGAGATGGATGGCCATGTGACAGGAAGCAGCGCTGCAAGCCAAGGAACCCCAGGAATTGTGACAAGCGATCACCAGCATGCCACAGACGTCAGGGAGAAAGTATGGCCTTGCCAATGCCTTGATTTTGGACGTCTGGTCTCCCAAACTGTGAGCCAGTAACTTCCTGTTGTTAAGCCAACCAGTGTCTGGTGATGTCATAGCAGCTCTAGTAAACGTAGACTTCAAGTGGTTATTTACCCAAGGCAGTGAAAACCAAGGTGTGGAGACAGACTGCCTGCTCTTGGATCTCAGCTGAGTGACCTCAAGTAAGTCACTTACCTCTCTAGTTATCACTTTCCTCATCGGAAAAATAGGAATAGCAATACTCTTGAGACATTTATAAGGATTTAAAAAGGTAATAGATGTAAAGTACTTTGAAGCGCATGTAGCACATCATAAGCTCTCTCGACATATCGCTTATTATGATCAATTTGAAAAAAGAGGTGTTTAATTGTAAATAAATGAAATTATTGTCCAGTTATTCTTATTTTATAAAAAGCATCTCAAGTCCTATAAATATTTAATGCACAAATAGTTACTATTAATAAAATCAGGGTGTTTGTTCATTCTTTTATTCAACAAATATTTATTGAGCATCTACCATGTGTCAGGCATTATTTTTGGTGCTAGGGATACAATAGTGAACAGAAAAGAAAATAAATCCCTGTCTTCATAGAGCTTACAAACAACAAACAATCAAAATAATAAGTAAATGATGTAGTATAGGAGGTGGTGCATGCTATTTATATAAATAAAGTGGAGTGGGACATAGGAAGAGCCAGGGAGAGAGCATGGGTTTTCATTTGAAGTATGGTTGTCATGGGAGACCTCATTAAAAAGGTGGTTTTTGAGGAAACACTTGCAGGAGGTGAGGGAGAAAGCCATGAGAATACCCGGGGTAAGAGTCTCAGGTAGACGGAACAGCAGCGTGGCCACGCTAACTTCAGGCCAGTTTGCAGGAGAATCTTGGAGATGAGGCGATGATGTCAGAGAGGAAATGGAGACCACCTCAAAAGTCCAGGTTGATCATGGTAAGAAAGCATTTTCCCTGAGTGAGACAGGGAGCCATTAAACGGCTTGGAGCAGAGGCATAACAGGGTCTGCCTCGTTTTAAAAGCACTGTTTGGGTTGCCTTGTAAAGAACAGACTATTGGGAGGCAGAGGTAAAAGCAGGGAGGTGTTTGCAGTATTTCAGGCAGAACATCATGGTGGCTCACACCAGAATCATAGCCGTGGAGGTGGCGAGAAAATGAAGAACCATAAGAATTTCCTGATGGACTGGATTTAGGATGTGAAGTAGAGAGAGGTATCGAGCACGACTCCAAGGTGTTTTGTTCTTGGCAGCTGGAAGGATGAAGTTGCCATCACCTGAACTGCAGAAGGACGTAAGTGGCACAGGTTTTGGGGTGGGGAGAAATCAGCCACTCAGCTTTAGTTGTGCCGAGTTTAAGATGTCTGGTAGATACCCAAGTTGAAATGTTGAGTAGGCAATAGAATATATGAGACCAGCGTGTTCAGAAGAAAAGTTTTGACTGGAAATGTAAATTTGGTAGTCAACAGATATGGTATCTAGAGCCAAGAAAGTTAATGTCAGTAAAGAGGAGAAGAGGACCAAAGACTGGGCGCTGAAATACTCTAATCCTAACAGGTCCGTGAGAAGAGGAGCTAGCACAGGATACCAATAAGGAGCAACCAGTGAGGTGGGAAGAAAAGCTTGAAATATAGTTCTTGGAAGCTATGGGAAGAAAGTCTTTTCAAGAGGAAGGTACGAACAGTGCTGTCAAATTCTGCTAATGAGTCAAAAAACATGAAGCCTGAGACCTGCCCATTAGATTAAGAGCACTTTGATGGTGTGGTGGTGGCAGAAGCCTGATAAAAATGAATTAAGAGAGAATGAAAGGAAAGGAATTGAAGGCAGCAAGTGTAGACAAATCTTTCCAGGAGCTTGATCATTATCATAAACCCTCAAAATAACTCTGGGAAGTAGGTATGTGTATATTAATTTTACATATGAGGAAACAAAGGCTCATAGAAAATAAAGAACCAGCTCAAAATAAAAAAGGAAGAACTGGAATCTACTAAACACAAATGTCTAACTCCAAAGCTAGAGGTTTTCATTGCTCATCATGCATTCAACAAACATATGTAGACAGCCTGCTACGAACATACACTGTGAAATATAGTACTAATAACTGTTTATCTGATCTATGATCTAGACAGTGTTTGATCTGTCTATGATCTAGATCAGAGTAATTGAAAGACAACCTGTAGCAGAATTATCCTGTGGGTGTCTTAAAAAAAATTCAGATTCCTGCAATTCATACCAGACTCACTGAACAAGAATCTCTGGGGATGGTAGCACTCCAGGGGGTTCTTATGGGCACCAAAGTTTAAAAGTTACCCTCTAGTAAAATATGAGTTTTCCTCCTAAGACACATTATGTACATTTGTCCACCTTATTCCTTTCTATATCTCATTTGCATCAGTGAAAATCATCTTGGTAAGTGAATCCAGCAAATCTTCAATATCCTCTTTAATAATCCTTTTCATAGCCAAATACATTTCACTAGAAAAATAAACCCTACTTTTTTATCTCTAAATTTTTCAACATATGTTACCGGAATTTGGGATTAACTCACATGTTGTAGTTTCCCTTTAAGTGGATTTTTATTTTATTGCGACTTACTTAGGAGAGAACCTGTGCTTTGAAACAAGTGGCTGTGTTTAACAAAAGATAGGAACTTGGGTTTTCAAATCAGAGGGAAGGGATTTCATCACAAAGAGCTTTTCAGTGCAGGGAAAACACACCTGTTCATTGTGTGTCTCCCACCATTCACCACTTTTGCTGTTGATGTGGAGAGTAATTTCGCTAGAATTTCTGAAAATCACCCCATTGTAAGACACTTGATCACTTTGCTAATAATTCAGGAACATCAGTTTGTTGTACCTATTCAGAGAATACTTTATTTGTATCAGTTCTTTGCTTTCTATCCAGAAACAGCTGCTCCATCTCCTGTGACACAGGATGTAATAAACTGGAGTAAATGGAGTAGAGTATTTTGATAGATTAATCACTGCAGGGTGTGCAGTGCTCACAGCACTCGTGGTGAAAGTGAAGAGATTAAACCGGAATGACATCTGTTTTCTTCCATGTAAATTGCTAGACTCTGAATCTACTGTTATTTAGCAGATGTGTAGATTTAATTATTAGGATTGCATATCCACTGGGGAAAGCACGGGATTTTATTGATAGCTTTCCACCTATGATAATTGCAGAATAAGTAAACTGCCTTTGTCTCCATTGTGGAAATAAAACTAAAAATGTTAAACCCTTAAGGGATGCGCTGTTTCTTATTCTTAAGGTAGCTGTGTTGACATCTACCCATGTATAAATAAAATTCCAACAAATGTGTGTAAATTTGAAAATTGTTTTCCTCAGACTACAGCTAAAGACCCACTTTTCATAAACTATTTCAGAGATGCTTATTGGCCATCATCTGCAAAACTGAAGCTCTTTTCTGGATTTCTAAGGTTTTCATAGAGCTATCTACAGTTTGGGTGTCAGGAAGACTTAGAGATGATCTGCTCTGATGTACTCATTTCATGTTAGCGTCATCTAAGGAGGAGAGAACTATCACATCTACTCAGCAAGTGCCACTTTAGTCATCAACTTGAGGCTGCCGCTCCAGTGCCCAGGGAGGTGTTTGTTGGGAGCCGGGGGCACAAATCTGCTGACTGGTCGTGTAGAACGCCCGCCCTGAGGCTTGGCTTTCCCAGCCTATGGTGGTTTCTCCCTTGCATGTCAACAGAAATAGATTGAGGGAAAATAAGAGTTATTTGACAAAGCTACAGAATGATTGTTGCTCGTGGTATCAAGAGAACACAAAAGACAAGAGTCCAAGACTCTGGGATCTGGTCCCACCTGTGCCGCTAAAATGATTTCTAGCCTTGAGCATGGCTGCTTCCTCATCTGTGTTGTGAGTGTTAGCCTAAGAAGCCACCGCACTGAGCAATTGGGAGTAAAAACCATGGGGAGTGGATGTAGCTCAGTGGTCCAGCACCTGCTTCCCATGTACTCAACTAACCTGATGATTTTTCTACTCTATGATGCTCTTTCTTCTTTTCCCCAAATGCTCTTGAACCTGATGTATACAGAAAGATTCTAAATGAGAAACTTCATTTGTCCAGAAAGGGTGATTCCTATTGATCAACTCTTTCAGGATTTCTATTTTGCTCTATTCGAAAGAATTTATATACAGTTAAGAATTTCAACCATACTTAGGGATTAAGTCCATGAAGCATCTGCCTTCTCTCTTTCGTAAAGCAGTGACCTTACATCTACAGAATGTCAGGCATGCATAGTTTTAGCAAACAGAGGCAAAAGCATGTCTTTAAAATAATGAGCAAGAAAAAATAGGATAAAAGCTAATAATAATAATAAGCAAGTCAGATCAAAAGTTAAATTTTCAGAGAATCATACAAAAGTTCGGTCTAACACAATGTAACCATCTGGATATTTCAAAATCATCTGGATAACTAGCTGATATTTTCCATTTTTATTCAGATGTTTGGGATTATGTGTATAGTTGAAGCAGAGCTATGGCAAAGTCTGGCTAATTGGATATCGTGTGCTCACTACCTAGCATCAGGCAGAGCTCACAGATTCCTGCATCCTACAGATGTCCCAGTGCTTTCGCTGTGTCCACTCCGCTATTACCATGCCTGAATCAGGGATCCAGGAAGCTAGGGCTACACCAGAAAGAGACCCGTCCTCCCTCCTCTCCCCACTCACCATGATTAGCCTTCACACCCTGCCCTACATCATTGAAAACTTCTCATTGGTTCCTCATCACCTGTGTTCTTATCCCCATATGACTGTGTATCCCCCTAATCCCCTTGTGACCTTCCACTCTACCTTCTGAGGCTCTCCATCTGCCATTGACAGAACATCCTTTATCTTCAATATCCCTTCATGGCTCTCTAACTGAAACCTGGCTGTGCACATTGCAGGAAGCCAGCTCAAATGGTGTCTCTTTTCTCTCCCACACCACTTATTTCACTGGGTCTGGAGGTGGAAAGTCTGTCTTCCTTATTCCCCATCACCACTTGAGGACCGTTATCTCTGCCTTCTCCCTAAAACATTCTACTTATTTTGGAGCTCAAGCCATTAAACTGTACCATCACCCGTCCCTACTTATTGCATTCATATCCACACTTCCAGGTCATTTTCCCTTGTTCCTGGAAGAATTTAGCACCTGTCTCACAGTGTCCTTCTACAGAAACATTCTTGTTAAAATTCTTGCTCTTTTTTTTTTAGGTACCATTTTAGACAGGATTTTCAAAACAGAGACCAATCACATGCAAACCAGTCATAAACAGCTGGTCACCCTGTGCGTACTCACTCTCGGTCCTATGTGTAGACGATCCTCCCAGTCACCTGCCCTCTCAGGTGCCAAGTCCACGCCAAAGAGGCCTTCTCTGACCAGTCCATCTAAACTAACACTCCCCCCCAATTGCAGTCTCTAATTCTTTACATCTCCCAATTATACATGGCATACAACACATTTATGAGTGTACCAGTGTCTTGTCTTTCTCTTCCAACTAGAACACAAACTACATGAGAACATGGACTTTGTCTTTCCACTGCTGTTAGCCCAGTGCCTAGATCAGTGCCTGACACATAACTGGTGCTCAGTAAATATTTGTTGAAAAATCATTTGGGGCAAAAAGTATTATGGTAGGAGTTTTTAGGGATGTAATTGCCAGATTTCCACTTTGTGCTATTTAATATTTGAATATTATGTAGTCCTTCAACAGTTGAAGTAATTTAAAATGAATTAGGGAGCAGGTATAGCTCACTGGTTAAGTACCTGCCTCCCATGCGTGATGTCCTAGGTTCAATCCCTGGTACCTCCTAAAGAAAACCAAAACAAAACAAAAATAATAAAATAAAATAAAATAAAATGAAGTAGAGGATAATATAATTTCATTCATTTTGGAAAGAGAACAAATTTAATGCAGGTATCCTGGTATGCACAGAATTCTCAGCATCAACCAAAACCCATGTCCATCTGTACTTGCTAAAAATACAGGCCTTTAAATCTTATGGAATAAAGTGTTTCATGAAACATCAGAGATGATATCTTGGGTCATCATATAGACAAACTTGTAGAAATAACATCATTTCAACCTAGAATGGTAGGAATATATAAATGAAAAATAGGATTCAGTCAGAGCAAGAAACATTAAATTCTGCCTCTGCCGCACATAAATTTCCAGTCTTCCAGAAAATAGCATTAGGAGAAGCACAATCCATTTATTCATTTGGGGATTTGCCATATAAAATAGGACGTATGACATGAGCTGGAGTAAGGGGGCACATTGTTCTAAAATTGCCTAACAAGCCACGTTTGCCAGGTTCCAAATCAGCATTTAGTCATTTGTCCCGGAGAAAAATGCAAAATTATTTATTTATACCTCTCACAACTTTGCTTGGTTAAAGTGGTATCTGCATAATAGGCAATGTGCTAGAAGAGGAAGGAAATATGCTTATGGCATCTGCCATAAAAAGAAGCTATTAAAATGACAATGTTACTGATTTCTTGAATGTTGAGAATAAGTACTCCATGAAAAAAAATCACCCAGCAATAACAGCTAAACTAGAGACTTTATTAGCAGAGCCAGCACGCTTACTGTGCCCTGGACCAGAAGACAGTCTACATCTGACAAGGGGCAGTCATCTCTGGTTATGAGCCCAAGCAGTCAACATGCTTGACCTAAAGTTGAAAACACAGTTCAGATGAGATGAAGGGGCAAGAACTTATCATAACCCCTTAGTACAGTATCGTTAGAAGGAAAGAACAGAGAAAAAATTCCAAGCTAGTGTCAAAGTTTGGGATTATTTTTGTTATAGATTCATATTCTATATCAATTGTATTTTAATTTACAAATGATACCAGTGACTTATTATATTAAATGAGATGAGGTAAAATAAGATGCACAGAAAGGACCCTTTATGTAGAAAAAAAATGTATACATTGTCATCTATAATTTTTGCCAAGTATTGCTCTAAATCCTGTTTTCTCTATGATGTCTTTAATTTTCAGTAGCTCCCTGTTCTTAGGAAGCCAAATCTCTCCTCCAGTCTTGTTAGCCGGAATAGAATCACATCCCTACCCCTGATCCATTCATTGGCAAAAGAAGTGGGATTTCCCCTAGGCCACCAGCCAGGCCAGTCCTCAGAGAGGGCACGGGGTCCGCCTCCCCCACAGCATGCAACTTTGTGGAACGAGGCTGGATCCTGAGCAAAGTTGAATATCCGTGAGAAGGGAGAAGTGGAGGCAGACAAGAGTGATTCCCGCTCTACGAGTTTAGTCTAAAAAATCAAATCAAAATTCAAAAGCAATGTTTCAAGACACAACTCCTTGTAACTTAGGCTATGACCACACAAAACGAAAATAACTTGAAATTTTATTTTTTTAAGTCACTCAAACAATTGTCACATAGATTTTTTTAAAAAAACTTAATCTTGCCCTTGTCAATTTCCAGCATTGACATCAGGAAAGTCAGCTTGGCATGGTGGCACGAGGACCGTGTTTGGAATCAGATCACCTTCAAATCCCAGCTCTGGCCATGGGCACGCCACTTAATCTTTCCAAGTCTTCAGGATTATAAGCTGTAAAGTGCCTGTGAGAGTGCCAACAGAGGGATGAGCCGATGCCTGAACAAGATTTTTTTTTTTAATTAGGGTTCTAAAATATTACTCAGCACATTATTTTGTTTTAGTATATAGTAGATGTTCAACAAATATTATTGAATATTAAATTTGAAAAAGGGAAGACTTTTAATTCAAGAAAAGAGAGAAAAGTTGGTGAGAAAATTCAAAACCAAGTACTGACATGACAGGCTCGGGAACCTTTATTGGAATGGGGGCCCCTAGGCTATTATTAAATACTATAGTAGAGCAGCTGCACATTTGTCTCCCCAATAATAACAACGAATATGTGCTGAGCCTTTGCTGCATGCCAGTCAGAATGCTAAGCCCTTTACATACCGTTCATACTTAGTCCTCCCAACAGCCTCTTTGCAAATGAGGAAAGGGAGTCTTACAGACCTAGAGTAGTTTGCTTGAGAGCTGAAACCTGAGCTCAGGTCTGATGAGGAAGCCATGCTCTTGGCCACGACCTTATTCTGCCCCCTCTAAAACGTGGTTGTCACATCCCTACTGGGGTTTCAGACCTTGGTCTTCCTTGTGCAGGCAGGTACCAGGCACTTTATTAACAAGAAAGTGTGTAAAGCCTTTGTCATCTCTCCAGATGCAATGGGTGTGTTCAGGGGAGCAAGGACAGGGAATAAATATAAAGGTTCACAACGATGCAACCAAGAGTTTTCTCCTACTGAATAAACATTAGGAAAAGAGCTCCGGGGAGCTCCCGTGTCCTCTACCGCCCACAAAGGGAGATGGTGGGGTTTTCCTAGGATATTTTTCCATTCACTCAGGATTGAAGCCTAGTGGCTCTCTTAGCCAGCTCTCTCCTTCAGCCCGTGTCTCACCAGCTGCCAAGCCCTGCTCTGCCTTCCTAACTCATCCCTAACTGAGGCTTGCCCTTCCTGGCTTCATGCCTCCGTCACACTGTCATTACAGGTGAGTCACGACTAGGTGTCGCCTAATACGGGTCCAGGAATGTGTCTCCCTCATTCCTCTGCTAGATGCACAGGTGGCTTCTCCGGGGTTCACAGGTTTCTTAGACGGTTGGATAGGCCCAAGCAAGGCTTCACCGCCTGGGCAGGCTGAAGCCACCGCAGCCTCTGGCGACGGCCTCCCCAGGACCAGCGAAGGAGGCGGACGTGGCCTCGCACAGCACGGGGTGTCCTCACTGGGGGGCTCGCTCCCTGAGACTCTCGCCCTGACCTGACCGCAGTCCTCCTGGGAGAGGAACAAAGCCGCCCCGCAAAAGTTTTCCTGGCTCCCGTCCGCCCATCCCCTTTCTCGTTCCTCACTCTGCCCCCTGCAGCCTCTTTTATCCTCCTTCTGTAGAAGCTCTAGCCTCCTCTTTCCTTGGATTAGAGCTCAGTGGCCCATTAAAACTGCCAAAAACTTGATTACCCTTTCTTTGAGGGCAGGACGTTCCTCTGAAAGAGAAAACGTATTTCCGTCCCATTTTCTAGGAAGGACTGGTTGTCCTTTTCCTTTCAAGCATTTGAAAGCCTTCTTTCCTTCTAAGGAAGAAAACAAAGGGGAAAAAATACGAAATAAAACATGTTTCCCCTTTAGAATAGGTTGACTATTCACTCCCATTGCACTGTGCTTGCAATGCCCTGCAACCCGTTCCAATCCATTCCACTCACCAGTGTTTCCAAAATTCCACAAACTAGGAACTTTTACACACAAGTTTTGGTCTTTTTCCCTCACTAAACCTCCTCCTTCTTAAGCACTGCAGTTCCTTGACTTCAGGGACAACATACCTGTCCTGGCAGTCTACCTGCATTTCCCGCTGCTGTTTTTCAGTCTACTTTGCAGGCAGTTCTTTCTCTACCATCTTTCAAGCATTAGAGTTGCTCAGGACTCCATCCTCAGCCCACCTCTCTTTTTGACAAGCTTTCCCTGGGCAATCTATCTACTCCCTTAACCTTTTCATCTACCTATACATATATATTTTATTTCTCCCCCTCCCCCGCCCCATTGTTTTGGCGCTCGCTGTCTGCTCTCTGTATGTTCTTCTGTGTCTGCCCGTCTTCTCTTTAGGCGGCACCGGGAACTGATCCTGGAACCTTTCAGAGTGGAGAGAGACCTCAATCTCTTGCACCACCTCAGCTCCCTGGTCTGCTGCATCTCTTATTGTCTCTCCTCTGTGTGTCTTTTTGTTGCATCATCTTGCTGCGCCAGCTCTCTGCACAGGCCGGCTCTCCGCATGGGCCAGCACTCCGCATGGGCCAGCTTGCCTTTCACCAGGAGGCCCTGAGAATCGAACCCTGGACCTCCTTTATGGTAGACGGGAGCCCAATCACTTGAGCCACATCCGCTTCCCTTCATCTATATTTTGATAATTCCCTAATTTGCATTTCCAGGCCAAATAATTTCCTGAGCTGCAGATTCACATATCTACCTGCCCAATAAGCCTCTCCACTTGGATGTACCACAGACACCTGAAATTCATTCATCGTGTCCAAAACTGAAGTCTGTTTCCCCATTAAACCTGCTCTCCTATCTCAGGAAATAGCACAGTCAACCACTCAGTGCTCAAGGCATAGTACTTGTCGCTTCCACCTTCTCCAGTCCCCCAAATCCTACTCACTGACAACTTCCATTTCTATATTCCAAATATCTCTTTAACTATCCACTTTTTCACATACCTCCCATAGTTTGGCCCCCTTTATCTCTTCTGTGGATTACTATTATAGTCTCCTCACCCATCTCCCTGCCTCCCACCTAATTTGCCCTCCACATTCTAATTAGTGATTTTTCAAAATGCAATTCTGATCTGCCACTCTTTTGCTTAAAGTACTGGGGAGTTCTCCAGTGCCATAAGAACTCAAGTGCAAAATTTACAAGGTCCCCAGTTGACCTCTTCATAGGTCACGGCTAGCTCAAACACACTTCTGTGCAAACTAGAAAAAGACACCCCTTTCTCTAAGCACACACGGACTCCTGGCCAGGCACAAGTCGTAGCCAGAGGAGTGCTGGCTGAACTTCCGTGCCCACCCCGAGCCGGTGCTTTCCTGCTGAGCATGGCCAGCACAGCCACGCATGGCGGCCCTGCCTACCAACCCCCGGACGCCGTCCCCAAATGGACACGTCTTCCTCTGCATCCTTGCCCATCTGCCCCTCTTTATATCCCCCCCCACTTCTATCCCTCCTCTTTCACCTTCCATTTATAAATCACCTTCTCTAGCCACCTGCTGACATTATGCTCTCACAGAGCCCTGTCCTCTTACCATCACAGTCCGTATCACAGTACGTAATTGTGCATCTGTGTCTTATTCTGACTAAATTATAAGCTCTGAGAGGGCAAGGACTGTTCTGGTCTTATTCACCCTTTTATTCCCAGTTCTAAGTAGATGCCTGAAACCTAGTAGATGCTCAATAAATGTTAAGGGGATCTAAGTCTAATATTTTGAAAATACTCCAAAAATTAATGCCAAATTTAATTTTAATTAATTCTACTTTAAAACTATAGGCCATAAAGGACCTTTCATAGAGTCTGTGGCCAAATAAAAGATCAATAATGGAGAATCAGAGTCCCTACAACACTGAAAGCATGGTAAAAAGATGGAAATGTCCTAAGGGCGCTAAAGTTGACTAGGATATGGACTGTTACACATGCAGTACTCCAATGGCCAAAGCCTGCATTTCCATTCTGCTTTTTCATTCCTTTCTCAAAAGCAAACATTTAGTTTCTTCTTAAAGTTTTGCCTTGAAACCAAATATTTACTTTCTCTGTAATTTTAAATGTAATTATTGATCTGATCAAACTGCCCTTTCTAAGGCAGGTTAAGAAAATGGCTCAATGCCTACATGTCTTGTCTGCTTAGAAAACAGACGTGACAGCTAACTTTTTAAAAATTCCTGTCGGCCCCTGCAGGGCTCTGCAGGCCTCTCTGGCCAGACCCGGTTCCTCTGGAATGGAGATTCTGCACAGATTTTGCAAGTCTTGCTAATCCCTTCTGTAAGAAAGATAACCTTGGGGCGTTCAGGTTGGCGTGTGGCGTTTCTACCAATTTTGTCAGTGTTTCTTAGAATTTGTTTAAGAAACCCTTAAATAAAAACAGTTAACTCTAAAATGTTAGGATTATTCTTCTAGAAAGCTCATGTAGATAGAGAACATCAAGCTGTCTGATAGGACAGGGTGCGGATGTTGTCATGCAATTCAAGAACTCACAAGAGGCAGCGGAGAGGGCTGCCGGAGACAGTGGTGGCCCGATCATTTGTTTACTTATTCAGCAACTTTACTGGATGGTCTGCTACATGCCTGGCACTCTGCTTAGTGCTTGGGGGATACAGTGGGGAACAGACAGGTACGCCTGCCTTAATGGAGTTTACACTCTATTGGGACTGGCAGGAAAGGGAATCATCTCATGGCTGGACCATCTCATGTACTCAAATTGCTCATATCCCAGTAGACATGAGGACAGTGCTCGAAAACTTTGCTTGTCTGGGCTCCTTCTTCTCTGTTTTAATTCCCTAGTAGTCCTATTTCAGCGGCACATGTTCTAATTGTTTACTGTGGTTGCTGAGAACTCTCAGATGGGCATGTAGTTTGCTCACCAGCACTCAGGTCAGGTGCTAGAATCTCCTAAGCGGTGAGACTTGGCAACACGGTCTCTGGCCTAGTGAGCCAGGGGTATAAGGACAGGCTGTCAACCCCCTTTTGAGTTCAGAAGACCTAGCATCCTCCTTCTCTGCCTTCCAGTTCTCATTCCTAAGCTCCATCACTGCTCTCCATGTGGCAGGCCATTCAACAGGGTGCTGGGGGAGGGGGGCGGGGCAGCGCCTCCCCATTCCCTTTGCAAGGACTTCCCAAAGCCCAGAGCTTCATCCGCACAGTCACTGCAGGTCTCAGTGCTGCCTGTGAGGCACGCAGCCAGGCCTGGGACTTGGGAGTAGTGTCGAAGGAAAGGAGGATGAAGATCCACTGCCCAGAAATCCTCAGAGTCTTACCTTCCAAATATCTAATTAGGTGGACTTTGGACATTCATTTTGGAAAAGTCATGTTATTGAAAATAACAGCTACTAATAACTGGGCCAATTATTAAGTTTCAGGAATTATAATTACTTCCAGATGGTATAATCATAACAATAAAACAGATCCCCCTGTGTCTATTTCCTCTCTATATGATCACGTGATTGGAGTAAAAGTTTTCTAGAATCTGCTTTTAAGACTCCATAGAGTAATACTCTAGCACTTCTTGGACAAGTAGAAGCCTTTAGCTGGTTATGATCCTTTAATCTGGTCCAACCCTTTGTTCTACTCCCCTACTCATTCCCTACTCATTATCTTCATAGCACATATCACAACGTTTAATTATTATTCCTTTGTTTCCTTGTTCACTGTCTGTCATCCTCACTGTCTTGAGAGCACAGTATGGGCAGAAACTGTATTTATTCACCAGTGTGTATCCAGCATCAATGACAGTACCTGGCAAAATAGTCTATACTTCATGAATTCTTGTTGAATGAATGAACCCATGTTGATCAGCTCATAACATGGCGGGAGTATTGGAGCTGACTGCTCTTTAATCCAGGAGAGCAGCTTATCTTCAAAA
Organism: Cabassous unicinctus; assembly: GCA_029593785.1. NCBI lineage: Eukaryota > Metazoa > Chordata > Mammalia > Cingulata > Chlamyphoridae > Cabassous > Cabassous unicinctus. The sequence goes on from JAQZBX010034861.1 coordinate 21,696, forward strand.
ACCAAGTCTGAGCTTGGCACCGGAACCAAATAAGGATCAGGGTACTTCCTATTCCCTGATGCCTAAGGGATCACTGGGCTATAGGCGTAGTGAAAAGGACTGAGTAGGATTGGTGATTAAAAATGGAACAGAAGAGACTTGACAAGAAAAGAGCTTTTGTAGTAATCCTCTTCCATGCAGTTTTTATCTCAGGATGCTGAAGAGTTTTCCATATATATCATGCTTTCGGTTCTTAGTTTTCAATGGCATAATTTATACAGCTTCAAAAGAATAATTGGTGACATATGAATATTCATGTGCACATTTCTGTAATATTGCATCATCAGCACAATATTATCTTTCCTCCTGGGTTTAAAATGTATACTTCTGCACCTTAGAATAACGAGTCTACATGGATTGGTGTCAAACAAATGGTGCTACCATTCTTTATTAGTTTTCCTTTTGTAGTCCTTTATTCCAAGAACAAAGACAATTTTTTCAATGGTTGTTTTTATAGAATGCTTTCCTGGATGATATAAAAAAAGAAGAAAGGGTTTGCTTCTGAATAGGGCTGCAGATACTAGGTTAAATCTTTGGAGGCATTACTGTCAACAAATAAAACAATACCTTTAATGTATTCTAATCAAGCCCTCAATTCTGCGAGTTTATCAGATTGACCTTCCAACCACTCTCAAACTTTTGAACGATGAAGGAAAGCTACCCCTCTTTCTCAGCAAGCCACGTTCTCTGAGTTCCCCCACACTGTTTATTTGCTAATGTTTGTCTATTTGCTTCTGTTTATCCGCTCACTCTCATTTTACTCTGTCCTTTTCACCTGAGTATACCCAGGTAGCCCCTCCTATGGAAGGCAGAGAGATAATAATGATTGAGCAGTGCTAGGTCATTTATGTACATGATCTTATTTAATACTTACAACAACCCTATGATGTGCTGTATCAGAATTCTCAGGTTGCAAGCAAAAAAAAAACATTTACTGAAAGAATATTGGAGTTCCCAGAATCAATGGGAAGGGTAGAAAATCAAGCTCAAAATGAGCAAGATAACTGCAAGCAACATAGTCCCACCCATCTGCCCCATGGGATCGAAGCCCCCTGTCAATTAGAGGTGGAGTGGGCATCACCATCCCAGAATCCTCAGGATTGGGAGATGAACGATGGACTAGAGTATACTTACTGTTATTCTGCTAAAGACTTACTGTGATTCTAACAATAGAAGAACCGTTATCATTGATGTGGAGGCAGTGGCCACTGGAGGTTCTGAGGGGAGGGAGAGGGAAAAACAGGTGTAATATGGGGGCATTTTGGGGACTTGGGAATTGTCTTGAATGACATTGCAATGATAGATACAAGTCATTATATATCTTGCCATAACCTACAGAATTGAGTGGGAGAGAGTGTAAACTACAATGTAAACTATAATCCACGCTTAGTGGCAATGCTCCAAAATGTGTTCATCAATTGCAACGAATGTACCACACTAATGAAGGATGTTGTTAATGTGGGAGGGGTAGGGAGCAGGGCATATGGGAATCCCCTATATTTTTTATGTAACATTTATGTAATCTAAGTATCTTTTTTTAAAAAAAATGTATATTATCTAAAAAAACAAAAAAATGAGCAAGAGCTAAGAATAAGAAACTACGAGGACAATATGTGGTTGGAATGCCACTAATAAAATAAATGAGTAAAAGCTCACACATGGTGCTAACACAGCTATTTAAAATTAACTATTTTAAGCATTTTACATAAAACATATGCACATATCACAATTTATGATAAATATTCATTTTTCTCTGTTTGGTATCTATCTTAAAGATTGAAGACTCCATTTGAGCAGAAACCATGTGCTAAGGACAATAGCTGGCACATAGGAAGGTATTGTTATTGTCCCATTTTACCTCTTAGCAAACTGAGGCACAGGGAATCTCAGTAGCACCCCAAATCGAAGACATGGTAAGCTGTAGAATCAGGATTCAAACATATGAACCTGTGCTCTTAATCATCGTACTATATATTTCATTCACTTTTAGTCTCTCTTTCCTCTAAGATTAGATTTACACAGAGCCCATCCAGTTGGGACACATAATGTTCATCAGCTAAGGAAGGGTGTGCCATGACTACCAAGCCACTAAACTCAGCCCACTGAGGAAAGCAACGATTCCTCCAAAGGAAATCATGGTATTACAGAAGATTAAATGGGAAGTCAAAGAATATCAGACATCTTATCTCAATAATCTTCAGGGCGAAAGCTGTTTTCTTCACCATCTTACAGATGAGGAAAACCAAAGCACAAGTATTTCATCTATTATAAACCCTTTTTTTTGAATGGTGAAGATACTGAGGCTCAAAGAGATTAAGTAACTTGTCCTAGGTAACAGAACTTGTAAATGGCACACACTGTGACATACTTCTTTCCTCTTGTTTCCTTCTCCTCCAACCCTCATCTCCCAGCTCTCCCTGCATTCACAACCACCCTGTCTTCTCCCAGACTGCCCAACCCTCCCCCAACTCCTACCAACTGCAGCATCATTTTGGAACCTGTTTTTCCCACAATCTTTTGCACTAATCGCATTCCTATCAAAATGAACCCAAGTAGTTATTCCCCAAGGCTGCTCAAGTTTCAGTTAGTTAGAGAAACTGGTGTGCCAGTTCAGAGATCGTTACTGCAGTTACCTGTCCTGCGCATCTTTTTTATTTTGAAACAGTTTTATGAAGATCAATGCCTTGATCCAAAGGCACCATGGGAGCCGGAGGTAAGGCTAGGGGGAGGGGAGGTTTTCCCAAGACTCCGTCCTTGGCTCATACCACATTGTTGACTGAAAACTCCACTCTCGGAGAGTGGGTGTAGCTCAGTGGTTGAGTGCCTGCTTCACATGTGTGAGGTCCCAGGTTCAATTCCCAGTACTTGCTAAAACAAAACAAAACAAACAAAAACTCTACTCTCATTTTCTAAAATTTTTTACTCTTGGCTTCTTAGACTCTTTGAACTATTATTTTTCTTTTGAAACTCTAACCTCCTGGGGGCAGCAGATGTGCTCAAGCAACTGGGCACCCACTTCCCACATGGGAGGTCCCAGGTTCAGTTCCCAGGGCCTTCTAAAGAAGGTGAGCAACAGCAAGCTGAC
>JAQZBX010034862.1:0-24797 GCA_029593785.1 Cabassous unicinctus
CCCAGTATGGAGTATGACTCCTGGCATGAGCCTCCTGATAACAAGGGATTAATACTAAGTTTCAACCAATGATACATTTGGAAAGACACCTTGACCAAAAGGAGAAAACATTAAATATAAAAGAGTTTTTACAGCTACAAGGTTTCAAAGTGAGTCAAAAGGTCATTCCAGAAGTTATGCTCATGCAGGTCCCAGGAGGATCTCACTGACAACCACAGTAAACAATGCCTCATTCAAGGGGGCTCCTTAGGGCCCTAGAGACATCTAGACACTATAGGCAGGGCATATAATCTCAGGAATTCAGCTCCCTGTCAATGGATGTTACTTTGGAATATATGTTCCCCAATAAATGTTAGACTCATTTATAAATTCCCTACAAATGCCTCTTCTGAACCTTTTATTTGAACCTGTATTTAGCACTATACTCTTTAAACATATGTCCCAGAGACTTAAATCTTTGGTCTGTTCATATGTCAGTTGAGCCCTGCATCCCAACAGAGTTGCAAAAGATACCCTCTAGTTCATTGGACTCACCAAGGACAACTAACAAAAGGATAATGATGGACAATGCCCATCCCCCCCAAAAAAACAGAGAGCATCTACAACTTCAAACAAGACAGTTCCATCCATCTGCCTCATGGAATCTAAACCCCTTCTCAATCAGAAGCAAAGTGGGCATCACGATCCCCAAATCCTCAAGATTGAGGAAAAGACAAATATAAGGGTAGAATGCAACTATAAGCTAAAGTAGACATATTATTACTCTAGCAATGGAAGGACTTGTAACATTGATATAAAGGCAGTGGTCACCAGAGTTTCTGAAAGGAGGGAGAGGGAAGAATTGGCATAACATGGGGCATTTGGGGGACATTGGCATTATCCTGCATGATGTACAATGACAGATACAGTCAATTTTACATTCTGTCAAAACCTGTAAAATTGTGTGGTGCAAAGTGTAAATGATAATGTAAACTGCAAACCATGGTTAGTACCAATGCTTCAATATGTGATCATCAATTGTAACAAATTTACCACACTACTGAAATATATTAATGGGAAAAATTGGTGAAGGGGGAGTGGGTAAGACATATGGGAATCCCCTTATATTTTCTATGTAATATTTATGTAATCTAAAGCTTCTTTCAAAATAAGTTTTTAAAAAGAAAATAAACAAAAAAGAACAGCAAAATATACAGACTCAGCAAAAAAAAATATTGAATGAATTAAAAATAGAAAAAAATGACATTTAAAACAGGAAAACAATGGTGAATATCAATGAAATAATAAGCTAGTCCCCCCTCAATTTAATAAATTTCTCATAAAGCTGACTAAGATAAAAGGAGAAAAGACAAATTACCAATTTTATAGATGAAACAAGGCTATCACAATAGATACTGCAGACATTAAAAGGATAATAAAAGGATCAAGGAATAAATTCAAACTCATAAATGCAACAACTTCAAAATAGACAAATTCCTTGGAACTACAGAACTATCAAAAGTGAACCAAAATTCAGTTTATAATCAATATAGATATATAACCATTATAGAAATTAAATTAGTAGTTAAAACCATCCAGGAAAAGAAATCTCCAGGCCCAGCTTGTTTTACTAAATAATTTGCCAACTATTTAAAGAAGAATTGAAACCAATTCTACACCACGTTTTCCAGAAAGGGCAGGGAACCCTTCCCAACTTAACTTTTTCAGGCAGCGTAACACTGATACATAAAACAAACAAAAAAAAAATGGAAAACTGTACACCAATATTTCTCATGAATTTAGAAATAAAAATCCAAAACAAATAAAAGTAAACAAAATCAAGAAGTGAATAAGGAAAATGTTTATTATAATAAACTTTATATTTAAAGAAGTTTTATGTTACAGAAAAGTTACATTAAAAGTATAAGGGATTCTAGTATACTTACCATGTCCCCTTCCCACATCTTCTCGTATTAATAAGATCTTGCAATAATGTGGTAAATGGGTTACAGTTGATGAATAAATTTTGAAGCATTGCTACTAACCAAAATCTACAGTTTACATTGTTTATGCTTAATTCCAATGCCCTAAAAATAATCTGTTTCACATATTATTCCTTCCTGCTCCCTTTAGAAACTCTGGTAATCACGATCTTTATATCAATATTACATGAACTTCCATTACTACAATATTAATAAGTTTAGTTTGTCCATGATTGCATTCCCTCCTTATGTTTGTTCATACCTCAATCTTGGGTATTTGGGAATGGTGATGCCAATCTACCTCAGAGAGAAAGGTGGCTTAGATATTTTGGAGCAGATGGAAGGAAATGTTTTGCTTGCAGTTGTAGATATGTTTTTATTGGAGGATGGCAGTTTTCCAACATCATCATTTTGTTATTTGTCCTGGATAATTCCAATTTATTTTAGAGTACGTGTTGGCTGCAAAACTGCTGAGATTCAGGGTTCAACTGACATATGAACAGACAGAAGATTTAAGTTTCTTTACATATATTTAAAGGGCATAGTTCTAATTATAGGTTCAAATAAAAGGGTTATAAAAATCCTGCATTGGGAAATTATAAATGAGACTAACTCTGTAACATTGGGAAAATAGGTGATCATTTATTCCAAGGTAAGGCCCACCAGTGGGGTGCTATTTCAATGGGGTTGTGTGCCTTGCCTATTTTGTCTGGATGTTTCTTGAGCCCTTGGATGCATGCATGTTTGAAGCTTTTTTCACTATGGCAGATAGTGAGATCTGCCTTAGACATACATAAGCACAATCTCTGGAATGCCCTCCTGCCTCCCTTTGAAATCTCATAGCTGTAAAAACCCTTTTGCATTTAATTTTTCCCCCTATGGTCAAGGTCGTTTTCCAAATGCTTTGCTAGTTGGCAGTTAGTAATAATCCCTTGGTGCCATGGGGGCTCACCCTGGGGAGTCTTGTCCCATACTGGTGGTAATGCTTTGCATTTATATGCTGAGTTTGACTTAGAGAAAGGCTACATTTGAGCAACAAGGAGGCTCTCAGGAAGTACATCTTAGGCATTATATAATACTAGGCTAAATTTCAATTTCACAAGAATGAGGTTCATAAGTACAGCCATCAATATCAAGGGTCTGGCATAATGGTCTGTTCTCTTTCACTAGGCATTGTCCATATACTCAGAGAATTCTTGCTGCTTTATTAGAGGATGTGGCAGGACTTCCCAGGATGGGAATACAATATTCTTTGGGTTATTTTGAAGGGTCTCCACCAACTGAGACAACACCCCATGACCAATTGAATGTATTCAGACACCATAGAGGCATACACTAAGTGCACCCTTCTCCACACATCCTCTCATTACCAACACCCCAAACCAATGATCCTCCTCTGCCACAAACATGACCCTTCTGAAATATAAAACCTCCAAAAATACAAAGCAAAAAAAATCAATAAATAAAAATAATAAGAAAATAAAATAATACTAAAATCAATAAAACACAATTTTTAAAAAAATCTTGTATCTTCTATAACCGTAAGAACTGCTACCTTTTATTTACAGTGACAATTTCTTCTGTATGTTCTCCCAGTGTTTTTCTATTTCACTTTACTTACAAAGAAGCTTTAGGTTGCAAAAAAGTCATTTAGAAAATATAGGGAATGCCCATATATCCAACCACCTCCTCCTCTCCCACTCAATCCTATTAATAACATCTTACCTGAATCTGGTACGTTTGTTAAATATTGATGTACAAATATTGAAGCATTGCTACTAACAATTGTCTGTGGTTTACCTTATGATTTACATTTTGCTGTTCTTTTTTGTAGTGTCCTGACATGTAAAAATCAAATTATTGTCTTGAGATATTTCTTCTTTTATAATATAAGCAATTATTGCTATAATTTTTTTCTCTCAATGCTGTTTTATCTGCATTCTTTCAATGTTGAAGCTTTGTTTACATGTTCATACAGTTCTATGAATTTATTTATTACTTTTTATAATTCTTCTTTGTACCATGGATTTTTAGAAATTTACTTTTTAAGATTTTGAGTAGTTTTCCATTTTCTTTCTGTTATTTATATCTTGTTTGATTCTATTTTATACAGAGAAACTTCTTTGCATGATTCCAATTTTTCAAAATTTTGTTGATATTTGCTGTATGGCCCAAGATATGGTCTAACTTGAGAACAGAGATTTAATAAAAGAATGAATATTCTTTTATTTTAAGGTGGAATATAATTTTCAATCACATTCTATTCATTGATTATATTATTGAGTTCTTATATACCCTTGCTAATTTTCTATATTATTTTTCTATCAAATGCTGAGTGTGAAACATTGAAATCCCAATTATAATTATGCACTTATCTATTTTTCCTTTAAGGTGTATCAGTTTTGCTTCATTTATTTTGAAGCTTTTTAATTTTGTGCATGCATATTAATGATTGTTAATATTTTTGATAGGGCTGTCATTTTATCATTAAGCAATGTTCCTCTTGACCCTAGTAATTTTCTTCACATTGAAGTCCACTTTTCTGATATTAATATAGCCACTCTTCCTTTTTAAAATTGAAGTTTTATGATATGACTTTTTTCTATCTTTTTGCTTTCAACTTACCTATGCAATTTTGTTTGAATTGGGAGTTTTGTAGACAGCCCATAGTTTCGTTGGTATTTTGTTGTTGTTGTTGTTTATCCACCTGCCAATCTCTGCCTTCAATTGGTGTACTTAGACCATTTACAAGCAGAGTTGCAACACCTACTTTCCAGTTCATTGCACTCACCCCAAACAAATAACAAGTTGATGATGATGGACAATGCTCATCCCAAGAAACAGAGTGTCTGCAACTGTAAGCAAGATAGTTCCATCCATCTGCCCCATGAGATCTAAACCCCCTCTCCATTAGAAGCACCAACATCTCAAATTCCTCAAGATTGGGGAATGAACAATGGAATAAAGTAGACTTACTCTTATTCTACTATAGAGTTATTGCTATTTTAGCAATGGAAAAACTTTTATCATTGATGTGCAGAAAGTGGCCACCAGAGGTTCTGAGGGGAGGGAGAAGAAAAAATAAGTGTAATATGGGACATTTTCAGGACATTGGAATTGCCTTGCATTACGTTGCAATGATGGATACAAGCCACTATGTATTTTGTCATAACTTCCAAAATTGTGCAAGACAGAGTGTAAATTACCATGTAAATTATAATCCACATTAATGACAATGCTTCAGTATGTTTGCATCAATTGTAACAAGTGTACCACAGTAATGAAGGATATTGTTAATGTGGGAAGTGTGGGTGAGAAGGAGTGGGGTATATGGGAATCTCCTATAATATTTATTTAACATTTATGCAATCTAAATTTTCTTTAAAATATAAATACATAAATAAAAATAAATAAAACAACTATTGATAAGCTTACACCTGCCATTTCTTGTTTTCTGCTTTCTTACCTTCCTATGTGTTATGTGTACATATATCCTGTATATGGTGTGGACATATTTTGTAAATTCCATTTTTATTTATTTATAGTGCATTCAGTTTATTTCTTTTTATAATATTTTTAGTGACTGTTGTATGTATTAAAATATACACATGCAACTTATTGATTACTGGTATAAGCTTTTCTACTTTGAATGTAGTGTAGTAACATTATTTCCATTTTGGTTCCATTAACTCATCAAATTTTTACTTTAATTTTCTTAAGTATTCCCTTCACATACATTGAACATCAAATTGAGAAAGATAGGTGTTATAATTTTTGCCTCTATCATTAAATATGATTAATAAACTCACAAGGAATAGATGAAATAAACAAAACAAAAGTGGTGATACAAAATTTACCCCCAGTTTTACCCATTCTTCTGTTCCCTTTCCTTTCTGAAGTTCTAAGGCATATTCTGTTATCATTCTTTTTCTGTTTGGAGAATTTCCTTTAGTTATTATTTAAGAGTAGATCTGGTAGAAATAAATTGTTTTCATGTTCCTTCATCTGATAAAGAAAACCACCTTATACCACTGTTTCCCCTCAATTCTCTAGTAGGGCCAAGACAGGAAAATTGTTTTCTTGGGTCACATTAAGTCAATACGTGGAGCTCTTCTGCAACTGATGGTAATAGTGGAATTTCCAGTCATTCTGCCTTTCTTTTTCCATCCTCCAGAGTTCTCTATAATTCTCTCTTGTATTACTTCCAGGTGTTTTATTTTTATTCAGCAGGGAGATGTAGGGCAAAATAAGCCTATGTAATCTTGTCACAAATAACAATGCCATGTTTTTTTTTAATTAGAGAAATTATGAGTTTACAAAGCAATCATTCATAATATAAAGGATAACCATACATCACACTGCCATGAACACCTTGCATTGTTACAAAACCATTTGTTATAAATTATGAAAGAATATCATCAAAATATTACTTCTAACTATAGTCCGTAGCTTATATTTGATATAGTTTTCCATAAATCATCCTATTGTTAGCACCATGTATTAGTATTCTATATGTGTTATGTTTCCTGAGAGAATGTTCTCATATTTGTACTGTTAACCACAGTTCATTGTCCACCTCTGAGTTCACTTTATTATATGGTCCCATGTTTTCTACAATCATTCCAACCTCTACACTCAGTGACTCTTAGTTTCATCATAGGATTCTACTGTCATAACTTCAGTCAATTTTAGAATGTTTTTATTATTCCAAAAATCCCATACCACCTCAGAAACCTCTATTGTTAACACTAATTGAAGTCCATAAGTTACATTAGTTCTATTTTCCTATATATCATCATATTCTTAACACCTTGTAATAGTGACATATATTTGGTCTATTTCATAGAAGAATATTATTTAATTTGAGCCATTAGCAACAATCATCATTCACCACTGAGTTCATTATGTTTTACAGTCCATATATTATCCTCTAGCTTCCTTTCCTCAACATTTACATCCCTAGTCTACCCCTTTCAGCCAAAATCACATTTATAAATCAGCAGTGTTAGTTATACTCACTATATGTGTTACCATCAACTGTATCCATTTCCACACATTTACAATCAACCTTATGAAAAATTCTACTTACATTAAGCTTCAGCTTCTCCTTCTCAACTGTCATTCTATCTCTTAGTAAATCTTACTCTAGAATTTAATTCAATGAGTTTACTAATAATATTTAATTCACATTTGTGATACCAAACAATATTTGTCCTTTTGTGTCTGGCTTATTTCATTCAACATAACGTCCTCAAGGTTCATCCATGTTGTCCTATGCATCCTGACTTCATTTCTTCTTACAGCTGAATAGCATTCCATCATATGTATACACAACATTTTATTTATCCATTCATCAGATGATAGGCAATAAGGTTGTTTCTATCTTTTTAGGAATTGTGAAAATGCTGCTATGAACATTGCTGTACAAATATCTGATTATGTCTGTGCTTTCATTTCTTACAAGCATATTTGTATCAGCAGTATGGCTGGATCGTAAGTGAGATCTATATTCAGCTTACTAAGGATCCACCAAACTACCTTTCTCAGAAGCTGCACCATTCTACATTCCCCCAAAAAGTAAAGGAGTGCTCTTATTTCTGCATACCATACTTAGCCCTTGTAATTTTCTGCTTTTTTAAAAATTATAGCTATTTTATACATGTGAAATATCTCATTTTAGTTTTTTAATTTCTTTGATATTTTTTATTTTTATTTCTATTTTTATTAATGAAGTTCTGAGTTCACAAAACAATCATGTGTAAAATATAGGATTCCTGTATATTACCCCAATAACAACACTTTACATTGTCTGGCACACTTTTACAAAAGATGAAAAAATCATAATATCACTGCTATTTATAGTCCATAACTTATATTTAGTGTATTTTCCTGTTAACCATCCTATTATTAACACCATGTATTAGTATTGTATATTTGTTATGGTTCAAGAGAGAACATGCTCATATTTATACTATGAACCACAGTCCATTGTTCACAATGGGGTTTTCTGTGATAAATGATCCACTGCCTTGTACAATCCATCCAATGTGTACAATCAGTGGCTTTCAGTTTCATCAGAGATGAGGAGCCATGACCTCTGTGTCAGTTTGATGAATCCCCCGAAAAGAAAGATTTTGTTTGAAAATTAATCTATTTCTCTGGATGTAATAACCTTTGATTGTATTAACTCTAGTGAGGGGCTTCTGATTACATTCATTTGATAAAGTCAATTTAGGGCTTCTGATTGTGCTATATGAGTAAGGCATAACTCAGGTTGAATCCCCATCCCCTGTCCCCTTGGTGGGCTGACATAAATGGGCACTCACTAAAGAAGATGAGGGAAGTGAGAGAGATCTGTCATTTTTGATCCTGGAGACCTGGAGAGAGATGGGCCATTCATCTCAGTGCTTACAGCTGACCTTGGGAAGAAAGTGGAGACTAATACAGGAAGCCCTTGAGACACAAGCGCTTTGCCATCATGCAGCTGAGCAAGAGAAAGCCATGGAGAGAGGAGCATTTCACCTGACTGTTTAAAGCTGACCTTGGGAAGAGAGTTGAGACTGATATAGACAAGCCCTATGCCTGATTGCACCAAGATACATGAGGCACACACCGGCAAAACTGAAGGGAGAAATAGATCTCTCAAATAATAGCTGAAGACTTAAATATACCACTCTCAGTATTGGATAGAACATCTGGAAGGAGAATAAATAAAGAAACAGAGAACTTGAATAATATGATATATGAACTCAGCATCACAGACATCTGCAGAGCATTGCACCACAAAACAGGAGGATAAAATTTCTTTACACGTGCTCATGGATCCTTCTCCAAGATAGACCATATGTTGGGACACAAGACAAGTCTCAATAAATATAAAAAGATTGAAATTTTACTAAACTTTTTGATCATAATGCAGTTAACCTGGAAATAAATAATGGATGGAAAAACTGAAAGTCCATAAATATATGAAGATTAAACAAGACACTTTTAAGTAATTGGTGGGTCAAAGAAGAAGGTGCAAGAGAATTCAACAAATATCTTTAATGAAAATGAGAACATAACATATCAAAACCTATGGGACACTGCAAAAGCAATGTTGAGACTGAAATTTATATGCCACAATGCATACATAAAAAAGAAGAAAGAGCTAAAATTTAAGATCTAACTGCAAACTTGGAAGAACAAGTAAAAAAATGGCAAATTAATCCCATACCAAACTAAAGGAAGGAAATAGTAAAGATCAGAGCAGAAATGAATGACATTGAGAACAACAACATAAAACAATATAGAGAATCAACACAACTAAAATTTAGTTCTTGAGAAGATCAACAAATTCAACAAAGCCTTAGGTAGACAGACATAGAAAAAGAGAGAGAAGATGCAAATAAATAAAATCATAAAAGGAGGGGGGACATTACACGTGTCCCCTCAGAAGTGAGAGATTGTAAGAGGATCCTATGAACAGCTATATGCCAAAAAAAACTAGAAAATGTAGAGGAGATGGACAAATTCCTAGAAACACACAGACTACCTACACTGACCCCAAAAGAAACAGACCTCAACAATAAAATCACAAGTGAAGAGATTGAAACAGTTATCAGAAACTTCCCAAAGATGAAAAACCCAGAACCAGATGGTTTTGCAGGTGAATTTTACCAATGATTCAAAGATGATCTAATTTCAATCTTGCTCAAACTCTTCCAAAATTTGAACAGGAGGGATTGCTAACAAACTCATTCTACATAGCCAACATCACCATATACCAAAACCATTTAAAGATACTACCAAAAAAAGGAAATTACAGACCAGTATCTCTAATGCATATAGATGCAAAAATCCTCAACAAAATGTTTGCAAACCGAATCCAAAAGCACATTAAAAGAATTATACACCATGATAGAGTGGGTTTTATCCCAAGTATACAAGGGTGTTTCAACATTAGAAAATCAATTAGTGTAATAAACACATTGATTTTAAAAAAATCAATTGGCCATAGATGTGAGGGTTTATTTCTGAAATCTCAGTTCAATTCCATTTGTCAATATGTTTAACTTTATGCCAGTAAAATGTTATTATTACCATTGTACTTAATTAATATGTTTTAAAACCATAAGTGCAATTTCTCTCACTTTGTTCTTTTTAATTTTTTTTTTTTTGCCTTTTTAGGGCCCGTTTCACTTCCAAATATATTTGATAATTGGCTTTTCCATTTCTGTAAACTGGAATGGAATTGTTGGAACTTATATTGGGATTGCATTGAATCTGTAAAACCATTTTGGGTAGAATTCACATCTAATCGATATTTAGTCTTTCAATCTATGAACTCAAAATATCCTTCAATTTGTTTCAGTCTTCTGTGGTTTCTTTAACAATGTTTTCTAGTTTTCTGAATATACTTCCCTCATGTACTTGGTTAAATTTATTCCAAAACATTGGATGCTTTTTGTCACTATTGTAAATGGAATTAATTCCCTGACTTTTTTCTCAGGTGGCTAATTGGTAGTGGATAGAAATTCTACTGATTTTTGCATATTAATCTTGTTTCCTGCTGCTTTGTGGAACTTGTTTATTAGCATATTTGCTTGTTGTAAATTTGGGGAGGATTTTCCAGGTACAGGATCATATCATCAGCCAAAAGTGAAAGTTTTACTTTTTCCTTTCCTGTTTTGATGATTGCTATTTATTTTCTTGCCTAATTGCTCTAGTTAAAACTTCTAGAACAATATTGAATAGTTGTGTTGAGAGTGGGAATCCTTCTTTTTTTCCCGATCTCATAGTGAAATATTTCAGTCTTTCACCTTTGAGTACAATGTTAAATGTGGGGTTTTTGTGATCATGTGATTTTTCTTCTTTCATTTATTAATGTGATCTATCACACTGCTTAATTTTCTTGTTTTGAAATACCCTTGAATATCTGGGATAAAACTCACTTGATCATGGTGTATTATTCTTTTTTTACACTTTTGAATTATTTTCATCTATATTCCTTAGATATTTTAGTCTGTAATTTTCTTTATTCTTAGGATATTTATCTGGCTTTGATATTAGGGTGATGTTGCTTTCATTGAATGTGTTTGGTAGCAAGCCCTCCTTTTCAAATTTTTGGAAGGGATTGAGCAAGATTAGTATTAAATCTTCTTTGATTAATAGGCAGTATTCACTTGCAAGAGCATCTGGTCCTGGACTTTCTTTTTTGGGATGTTATTGATGACTGTCAATCTCTTTATTTGTGATTAATTGTTGGGGTTTTCTATTTCTTCTGGCTTCCATGTATGTTGTTTGTGTGTTTCTAAGAATTTGTCTATTTCATCTATATTGTCTAGGTTGGTGGTTCACAGTTCTTCATAGCATTCTCTTATCATCTCTTTTATTTTTGTGAGATCAATAGTAATGGCTCCCTTCTGCTTGCTGATTTTATGTATTTTCATCTTCTTTCTTTTTCCTTTGACATTCTAGCTCAGGGTTTGTCAGTACTGTTGATCTTCTCAAAGAATCAAATTCTGTTTTTCTTTATTCTATTTTCATTCTCAAATTCTTTTATTGCTGTTTTAATCATTTGAAAAATATTTCTTCCTTATGCTTGCTTTGGGATAGCCTGTTCTTTTACTAGTGTCTCTTGGTGTGCAGCTATGTCTTTGATTTTAGTTCTTTCTTCTTTTTTCATGTAAGCATAGATTGTTATAAATTTCCGTCTCAGGACTCTCTTCACTGCATTCCATTGGTTTTGATATGTTGTGCTCTCACTTTCATTCATCGTGATTATTTAATATTTCTCTTCCAATTTTTTCTTTGACCCATTGATTGTGTTTAAATCTCCATATATTTGTGGATTTTACCTTCCCTCTCCCATTAGTGATTTCTTGTTTCTTTCCATTATGATCAGAGGAAGTGCTTTGTATGATTTCAATTTTTAAAATTTAATGAGAAATGTTTTGTGACCCAACATATAGTCTATCCTGGAGAAATGTCAATGAGCACTTCAGAAGAATGTATACCCTGCTCTTTTGGGGTGCAATGTTCTATATATCTCTTTAGATCTAGTTCATTTATCATGTTATTCAAGCAATATTTCCTCTTTATCTTCTGTCACGATGTTCTATCCAACGATAAGAGTGGTGTATTGAAGTCTCCAACTATTTTTTAGAGTTTGATTTGGGAGTTCAATTCATTAACATTTAATATTACTACTGTAAACAGAGTAGTTACTTAGCCCTATTTATCATTTTGTTTTCTGTTTTCATATCTTACTGTTATCAGTGTCTTTACCCTTGTAGTTAACACTTACCAATAATCTTCATTTCTATACTCTTCTCCATTCCTTTTTCTACTGTCTTTTCCTATCAGGCTGCAAACTCCTTTTAGAATTTCTTGTAAGTCTGGTCAATTGGGGACAAACTCTCAGTTTCTGTTTATCTGTTAGGAGTTTAAACTAACATTCATTTCTGAAGGACAATTTTGCTGGATAAAGATTTCTTGGCTGGCAGTATTTGTCTTTCAGTATTGTATATAAATCTTACCTCTGTCTTCTCACCTACATGGTTTCTGATATGAAATTGGCACTTAGTCTTATTGTGCATGCCTTGCATGTGATAAATTGCTTTTCTTTTGCTGCTTTCAGAGTTCACTTTATATCTCTGGTGTTTGATATTTTGAATAGTAGGTGTTTCAGAGTAGGTCTATTTGTATTTATTCTACTTGGATTCAGTTGTCCTTCTTGGATATTGACTTTATGTTTTTCATAAGTTTTGGGAAGCTCTCAACCTTTATTTCCTCACTTTTTTCTGTTCTATTCTCCTTCCAGGACATTCATAATGCATATCTTTGTGTTTTCACATTGTCATTCAATTCTCTGATACACTGATTTTTTTCATTCCTCTTTCTGCCTGTTCTCCTGTCTTTTCAAGTTCACATGCTCTGCTTTCCATTTCATCTATTTGTTCTCTTACCATTTCAAATCTTCTGTTACATGCCTCTAATGTATTTTTAATCTCATCCATTGTGCCTTTCATTCCTATAAAATATCTTACTTTTATTTTTAAGCTTTCAAATTCTTCTTTATGCTCATCCAGTCACTACTTAATATCCTTTTACTCCTTAGCCATATTTTCCTTCAGCTCCTTGAATTAATGTAGGAAATTTGTGTGAACTTCTTTGAATAGTTGTCTTAAATTCTGTGTTATATAAAGATGTTTAATTTGTTCCTTCATGTTTTTTATTATGGCTTTTGATTTTTGCTAATGTCTAAGCATCTTATTATGTTTGTGAATTTACTCTGATGGTCAATTTCTGTCTCTTGCTTTGTGGTTTTGTTTCATAGATCTTCTTTGATTTTTGGTTAAACTTAATCTAAATCTTTAAAATTGTCCTGCTTTAATTATCAAAACATGGCCAGAGATCCACTAATGGACTCCAGAGAAGATAAAATGGTGCATGTAGGTAGAGATATGAGAGACTCCAAAGAGTTTTTTTTCTTTTTTCACTTTCTCAGCCTGCCAGGAGATGGTGCACCCTGGCAAACCTTTCAACAGATGTGACTCAATCTCCACTTGCTGGTATTTCTGATATGGATAGATCCATATTTCAAAGTAGCACCCTGCTGTCCAAACCAACTGAAGAGAAGCTACACTCAGTCCACTGGCACACCAGTAGCAGGTTGAAACACAAATTATATCCCTAACAATGCGAGGTGACTGTTAAAGTGAGGGCATTGAGTGAGAAGGAATGAAATCCTGATACTTAGAATGAAAATATAAGACAGATTATGATAAACTTCTATATTCTGCTAATTCTCCTTTGCTGATAAAAGCAGCCCTTCACCATTCATTTGAGGAGTTTAAACTTGTTTTGTCAAGTGAAACTTCAATGGAATCCCCTGAAGTAATTGACTTGAAAGACCCCAATTCTCCTCAAGAACCACCCCATCACTCCTCTTTGCTTATAGACTTGTAACTATGATAAAGACTGTGCCCACAATTTAAGTTATAAAGTGTGAAACATGAGGAGGTATGCTAAATTCCAAAAAAGTGAATGATTTTTATACTTTATACAGAAAGAAATCAAGGAAATATATTCTTTTTACCATTATCCCACACCCTTAATATCTATTTCCACACATAATCTCTTGATTTCTGTTGTGTGAGAATTGATAGTAAAGGCATGGGATAATGGTGGAAGAAACATAAAGTTGTATAAAGCTGATTTGATTGATATGGGCCCACTTTGCACAGATTCTGGATTCAACATTGTAGCTCAAGTAGTTTGAAAGAGCTTTAGAATTTGTTTTGCTGGTTGGCTGAAACATGGATCAAAAGGTAGCCTATAATAAATGAGGTTGAGATGCCATAAATACCTTGTTATTATGTAGAAGAAGGTATCCAAAGCAAATGGAGATTAGAATAGTAGAGTGCATTTATCATGTAAGACCTGCTCAACCACTCCAGAATTTAACAGAGGACACACCTTTTATAAAGACTTTTAAAAATAAATATTTGAGATGAGTGTGAGTATCCTTGTAAAGCTCTGTGGTTGCTCTTCTCTGAAGGTCAGATTTTGCAGTGGGAACTGTTGTCATTGTACTGAGATACTTAAACCAATGGGAATAATTGGAACCAGAGATGACAGTGGTCAATAGAAGTACCTAATCCCCAAAGACAAGATGGATATAGTTATTATAATGGACAACAGAGACAAAACAAGTCTGAATATTCTGATTTGCCAGACCTATGGCATTAACTGGTTGATAACAAAGAACCTAGAAGAAAAATAAATGGACAGTCTATTAATCTCTTATGTGATCTGTATAAATTTAAGAGTTCTAGTTTAAGTGACCAAAATTCTAATTTGAATAAAACAATTCAGTCACAGCCCCTCAATCAGGTTTTAGAATTGAAAAACTCAAATGAAGTGAAGGTCAGTTTCCCATGAGGAATTCTGCTACACTGATAAAAATATATACTGTTAATATTCTTCCCAGACTTTCTCTAATGTGAGCTACAACCGTTTTATCATCTTGCCTGCCCATTAGAGAAAAGGAAACAATAAGACACTTCACAGATTATTGGACATTAGTTCTGAATGGACACTAATTCCAGGGACACAATATGTCACTGTAGTCCACCACTCAGAACAGAGACATATGGAGGTCAGATGATCAATGGAATTTTATCTCATCAGTCTCACAACTGCTCAGTGCACCCATTCTGTGGATATTTCCCCACTTCTGGAATGCACAATTGGAATAGACATATTTAACAACTGGCAGAATCCCTACATTGGCTCCCTGATCTGTGTACTATTATCACACTAAAGGCCAAATGGAAGCCATTAGAACTGCCTATACTTAGGAACATAGTACATCAAAATCAATATCACATTCCAGAAGGAATTTAAGAGATTAGTGCCACCATGAAGGACTTGAAGGATGCAGGGATGATGATTCCAACCATATCTCTAATCAACTTTCCTATATGGTCTGCACAGAAAATATATTAATCTTGGAGGATGACAATGGATTATCTTAAAGTTTTCCAGAGGATGAATCCATCTAGAGGTACTTTTCCATATGATATCAATGCTTGAGCAATTTAACACATCCTCTAATACCTGGTGGGCAGATATTGATCTGGTAAATGTTTTTTTTATTCTTGACACTTATTGGTACAAACTAACAGAATCAGTTTTGTTTAAGATGGCATGGCCAGCAAAACACCTTTACTGTACGACCTCAGGGGTAAAGTCACCTATCCATTCCTATATTCCCAATAAATGTGAAAATGTGTACCTATTTCTAAATATACTCTCTATCATTTATTATTTTGCATCTCATTGTGAATTTGACCTGTATTACCCTAATAGCTAATGACGTTGAGCAGCTTTTTATATGAGTTTTGGGAATTTGTATATCTTCTTTGGAGAAATATGTGTTCAATACTTTTGCCCATTTTATTTGGGTTGCTTACCTTTTGTTGTTGAAGGGACTCTTCAAATATTCCAGATTTAAACGCTTATTAGATATGTGGTTTCCAAATATTTTCACCCATGTGGAGGTTGTATTTTTAATTTCATGAAGAAATCCTTTGATGTGAAAAAGTTTTTAAGTTTTATTAAGTTTAATTTATCAATTTTTTTCTTTGTTACTTGCACATTTGGTGTAAGTTTAAGAAACCATTGCCTAATACAATGTCCTGAAGATACTTCTCAACGGTGTTTTTAGGATTTTTTTTTACTTTTGGTTCTTGTATTTAAGTTTTTGTTCTAATCAATTTTGGGTTGATTTTTGTACATAGCATGAAGCAGGATTTCATGTTCATTTTTTTGCACATGGATATTCAGGTTTCCCAGTTGAAGAATAGTTGCACAGACTATTCTTGCTCAATTGTTTGGGCTTGGCAACCTTGTCAAAATTCTGTTGGCCACTGATGTGAGGGTTGATTTCTGAACTCTCATTTTGATTCCATTGGTCAATATGCCTGTCTTTATGCCTGTACCATACTGCTTAGATTATTGTGGTTTTGTAATACGTTATAAAATCAAGAAGTATTGGGCTTCCATCCTCTTTTTGCTGTTCAAGAAGGGACTGGCTATCTGTGGTCCCTTGTCCTTCCATATAAATTTACTTTGTCATTTCTGCAAGGAAGGCTTTTAGAATTTTTATTGGGAATGTGTTGAATCTGTAAATTGCTTAGAATAGAATTTACATCTTAAAAATATAAAATCTACAAATCCTTAAAAGGGGAACATCCTTCCCCTTACTTTGATTTCTTTTCACAATATCTTGTAGTGTTCTGTGTACACCTTTGTTATATTTATTCCTAGATATTAATTCTTTTCAAAGCTATTGGAAATGGAATACTTTATTGATATTTTTCTTCATATTGTTCATAACTAGTGTATAGAAAAATTATTAATTCCTGAATATTTTTCTGACATCCCACCATTTTACTGTATTTGTTTACTGTTTAGTAGCTTTGTTGTGGACTTTTCAGAATTTTCTGCATATAAGATCATATGATCTGCAAATAATGTTTATCTTTTTTCCATTCATTATATTTTTAATTACTTTTTCTCACCTAATTACTTTAGCTAGAACTTACATCACAATATTGGATAACAGGGGTGACACTAGGCGTCGTTTCCTTGTTCCTCATCTTAGACAGAAAAATTTCAATATTTCACCATGGAGAATGATGTTAGTAGTTGTATTTTCATACATTACTATGTTGGGGAATTTTCCTTCTATTTTTAGTTTTCTAAATGTTTTCATCAAGATGGGATGCAATATTTTGTCATGTGCATTTTCTGTACCAATCAAGATTACAATGTGGATTATTTCTTTTGTTCTCTTAATGTGGTGTATTACATTAATTGATTTTAATTGATGTTTAACCACACTGGCTTAGCTGGGATAAATCCCACTGGATCATGGTTTGCAATTCTTTTAATGTTCTGTGGGAGTCTGTTTGCTAATACTTCGCTGAGAATATTTGCATCTATATTGAGGAGGGATATTTGTCTGTAATTTTCTTCACCTATAGTATCTTTATCCAGGTCGGGTATGTAGGTGATTTTGGCCTCATTGAATAAGGTAGGGAGTATTTCATCCTCTCCAAATTTTTGGAAGAGTTTTATAAGGATTGGTTTTAATTCTTATATGAATATTTGGTAAAAATCACCTGTGAAGCCATTTGCTTCTGGGCTTTTTTTGATGGGAATTATTATTATTATTATTATTTTTATTATTACTGGTTCAATCTCTTTGTTAGGTATTGGTTGGGGAGGTCTATTTCTTATTGAGTTTGTGTGTTTCTAAGAATTTATTTTTTTCATCTAAGTTATATACTTGGTTGCCATACAGTTGCTCTTCATACCCTCTTATAATAATGCTATTTCCATGGGTTAGGTAGTAAAGTCTCCCCTTTCATTACTGAAATTATTTGCACCCTGTCTCATTTTTCATTTCCCAATCTAGGAAAGAATTGTCAATTTCATTGATCTTTTAACAGAAGCATGTCTTGGTGTTGCCCATTCTCTCTATTGAATTTCATTCTCTATTTCATTTACCTCCACTGTAATATTTGTTATTTCCTTCCTTCTACTTGCTTTGTGCTTGCTATGCTGCTCATTTTCTAGTTCCTCCAGTTATGAGGTTAAGCGTCTGATTTGAATTCTTTCTATTTTGTAAAGGTTAGCATATTAAGGTGAAAGTTCCCCTCTCAACACTACCTTTACTGCTTTCTCAAATATTTTGATATGTTTTGTTTTCATTTGCATTTGCCTCAAAATATTTCTTAGTTTAACTTATTTCTTCTTTGACCTAATTATTGATTGTTTATGAGTAAGGTGCTTCATTTGCACATACTTATGAATTATCCAATTTCTTTCTGTTATTGATTTCTAGATGAATTCAATTTGTCTTAGATGATAAACTACTTGATTTCAATTTTTATTTATTTATTGAGATTTGATTTGTAACATAATATATGGTCTCTCCTGGGAAATTAACCATCAGCACTAGAGAAGAATTTATGCTCTGTTACTGTTGGATGAGGTATTCTGTATATGTCTCTTAGTTCTATTTGGTTTATATTATTATTATTTTTCCTTAATTGCTCTTTTCTCTAGATTTTCTATCCATTATTGAAAGTAGTGTATGGATGTCTCCTACAGTTAATGTAGAACTGTCTATTTATACCTTCATATCTATTAACTTTTGTTTCATATATTTTTTGGCTTAGTTATTAGGTACATATACAATGATAATTATTATGTATTCTTGTTGAATTTATCCCCTTTGTCATCACATAGTGACTTTTGTCCCTCATAACAGTTTGTCACTGAAATATATTTCATCTGATATTAGTATACTTATTCTAGCTCTTTTTTGGTTTCTATTTAATTAGAGTATTTCTTTCATCCACTTACTTTCAACTAACTCATGTTTTTTAATGTGTGGTGGGTTTCTTAAAAATGGCATGTTATAAGACAGTGGTGGAATATGGCATTGGTTTAGGTGGGCACTCATCATTTCTTCCATGTAAGATGGCTGCTAGGAGACAGGATCATACCAGGTGGTCTATTCTGGGAGCCTGCAGAGTGAGAACCTTGGGGACTTCGATCTGGAGGGAGCTGGGAAGAGACGTGGACTGCTCAATATAAAATCAGAAAATAGAAAAAAGCAAGGAAATACAAAAAGAGCAAAGGGTTAAAGAGAAAACTTAACACACACAGAACCACCAGATAAATATAATTCTAGAGCAGAGAGAGAAGCTAATCAACTGAATAAATCCATCCAGATAAAATGATGACCAGAGGGCAATAAAAAATTTCAAACCACACTGAGTAAAAAGAAGACATCGACCATTCAAATGATCAAACTAAAAACCAGGAAGAGATGCAGAACATCGGACAACTAATCAAAGCTTTCCAAACAAATATCATTGACCTACTTAATGAAATGAAGGAAGAGATTAAGGATATTAAGAAGACACTGGGAGAACATACTGAAAAAAATGTAAACATACGTAAAAAGATAATTGGTATGATGATGATAAATGGCACAATCCAAGAAATCAAAAAGACTCTGGATTCACATAACAGCAGATTTGAACAGGCAGAAAAAAGAATTAGTGATGTGGAAAACAGTACATCTGAAACCAAACAGATAGTAGAACAGAGAGATAAAAATATAGAAAAAATCCAGCAGGGACTCAGGGACTTAACTGACAACATAAAACACACAACCATATGCATTATAGGCATCCCAGAAAGAGAAGAGAAGGAAAAGGGAACAGAAGGAGTGTTGAAGGAAATAATGGATGAAAACTTCCCAACCCTAATGAGGGAGATGAATATGCATGTCCAGGAAGCACAGCGCACCCCAAATAGTATAAATCCCAACAGGCCAACTCCAAGACATATACTTGTCAAAATGTCCAAATCTCAAGACAAAGAAAATATTCAAGGCAACAAGAGAATAGAGAACCATCACATACAAGGGAAGCACAATAAGATTAAGTACTGATTTCTCATCTGAAACCATGGAGGCAAGAAGACAGTGGTATGACATAGTCAAAGTACTAAAAGAAAAAGACTTCCAGTCACAAATTCTCTATCCAGCAAAGCTGGCATTCAAAAATGATGGAGAGTTCAAAATATTCACAAATAAACAGAAATTAAGAGAATATGCCAATAAGACACCTGCATTTCAATAAATACTAAAGGAAGTTCTATGGCTTGAAAGCAAAAAACAGGAGAGAAAGAGTTGGAGGAGAGAGTAAGAACAACTAAAAGGACAAAAAGAGAAATAAAAACAACATATGACATACATAAACCCAAAGAAAATATGGCTGATGTAAGAAATTCATTGAGAGTAATAACACTGAATGTTAATGGATTAAATTCACCTGTCAAGAGACACAGATTGGCAGAATGTATAAGGAAATATGATGCATTTATATATTGTCTACAAGAAACCCACCTTAGACACAGGGATTCAAGGAGGCTGAAAGTGAATGGCTGGGAAAAAAATTTACAAGCAAATAATAACTGAAAAAGGGCAAGAGTAGCTAATACTCTTGTCCTAATATCAGAAAAAAATAGACTTTAAATGCAAAACTAATGTAAGAGACAAAGATGGACACTATATATTAGTAAAAGGGGTAATCTTCCAAGAAGAGAGAACAATATACATTCTGCTTGAGTGCACATGGATCATACTCCAAGATAGAAAACATGCTAGGCCACAGTACAACTCTCAATTAATTCAGAAAGATTGAGATTATACAAAGTAATGTCTCTGTCCACAATGGAATGAAATTGGAAATCACTAAGAGCCAGAGAACCAGATTAAGCACAAAGATACAGAAGCTAAATAACACACTCTTAGACACACAGTGGGTCAAGGGGGAAATCTCAAAAGAAATTAGTAACTACCTCGAATCGAATGAAAATGACAACACAACATATCAAAACCTCTGGGATGCAGCCAAAGCTGTAATGAGAAGGAAATTCATAGCCATAAATGCATATATTAAAAAAGAAGAAAGAGCTAAAATTGAAGACCTAACCGCACACCTGGAGGAACTGGAAAAACAACAATAAACTAACACCAGAGGATGTAGAAAGAAAGAAAAAACAAATATTAGAGCAGAACTAAATGAAATAGAAAACAAGAAAGCACTAGAAAAAATAAACAAAACCAAAAGCTGGTTCTTTGAGAAGATCAATAAAATTAACCTCTTAGCCAGACGAACAAAGAAAAGAGAGAACAGAGGAAAATACACAAAATAAGGAATGAAGAAGGGGATATCACTACCAACCCCATTGAAATAAAGAGTATCATAATAGGATACTTTTAAAATTTATATGGCAACAAGAATGGTAATTTAGAGGAAATGGACAAATTCCTAGAAACTCACAAACTGCCTACATTGATGAAAGACGAAATTGATGAACTCAACAGTCCAATTACAAGTAAAGAGATTAACTCAGTGATCAAAAACCTCCCAACTAAGAAGAGCCCAGGACCAGATGGCCTCACAGGTGAATTCTACAAAACATTCCAGAAAGAGCTAACACCAATTCTGTTTAAGGTCTTCCAAAAAATAGAAGTAGAAGGAATATTGCCTAAGTCATTCTACAATGCAAACATTATCTTAATACCAAGGCCAAACAAAGATACCACAAGAAAGGAAAATTACAGACCAATTACTCTAATGAACCTAGATGATAAAATCTTCAAGAAAATACTTTCTAATCACATTCAACAACATTTCAAAAGAATTATACACTATGACCAGGTGAGATTCATCCCAGGTATGCAAGGATGGCTCAACATAAGAAAATCAATCAATTTAATACAACACATAAACAGATTGAAAGAAAAAATATCACATGATCATCTCTATAGATGCAGAAAAAGCATTTGACAAAATACAGCACCCTTTCCTGATAAAAACACTGCAAAAGACAGGAATAGAAGGAAATTTTCTGAACATGATAAAGGGTATATATGAAAAACACAAAGCTAACCTCATCTTCAATGGTGAAATCCTAAAAGCCTTCCCTAATAGATAAGGAACAAGACAAAGATGCCCACTATCACAACTCCTATTTAACATTGTCTTAGAAGTTCTTGCTCAAGCACTGAGTCCAGAAAAAGAGATAAAAGGCAACCATAATGGAAAGGAAGTGGGAAAATTTCATTATTTGCAGATGACATGATCTTATATGTAGAAAGCCCTGAGAAATCTACACCAAAGTTTCTAAAACTTATAAAGGATTTCAGTAACGTTGCAGGTTATAAGAACAATGCTCAAAAACAGGTAGCATTTTTATACATGAATAACGAACAATCTGAAGAGGAAATCAAGAACAAAATGTCATTTACAATAATAACTAAAAGAATCAAATACCTAGGAATAAATTTAACTAATGATGTAAAGGACTTAAATATAGAAAACTACAAAACACTGTTAAAGGAAATCAAGGAAGACTTAAATAAATAGAAGACTATTTCCTGTTCATGGATAGGAAGGCAAAATTATATCAAGATGTTTATCCTACCCAAACTATTCTACAGATTTAATGCAATGCCAATAAAAATCAATGCTGTATTTTTTAAGGAATTGGAAAAACTAAGTACAAAATTTATTTGGAAGGGTAACAGGCCCCGAATCACCAAAAACATATTGAAAAAGAAAAATGAAATTGGAGGAATCACACTACCTGACTTTAAAACATACTAAAAGCTACAATGTTGAAAACCCCATGGTACTGGCACAAGGATAGGCACATTGACCAATGGAACCGAATTGAAAGCCCTGATATAAATCCTAGCTTATACAGCCATCTGATATTTGACGAGGCTTCCAAGCCCACTCAGTTGGGAGAGAATCACCTCTTCAACAAGTGGTGCATGGAGAACTGTATATCCATATCCAAAAGAATGAGAGAGGAACACCATCTCACACCTTATACAAAAATCAACTCAAGATGGATCAAAAATCTAAATATAACAGCCAAGACCATAAAGACCTTGGAAGATAATATAGGGAAGCCTCTAGAGGACCTGACAATGCAAAATGGTTTCATGAACTTCACACCCAAGGCACGAGCAGCACAAGAAAAAATAGATAAATGGGATCTCCTCAAAATTAAAAACTTTTGCACCTCAAAGGACGTTATCAAGAAAATAAAAAGGCAGCCTAACCAATGGGAAAACATATTTGGCCACCATATATCTGATTGGAGCCTAATATTCTGCATATATAAAGAAATCCTACAACTTGAAAATAAAAGGACAAACAGCCCATTTAAAAAGTGAGCAAGTGACCTGAAAAGACACTTCACCAAGGAAGAAATACAAATGGCT
Organism: Cabassous unicinctus; assembly: GCA_029593785.1. NCBI lineage: Eukaryota > Metazoa > Chordata > Mammalia > Cingulata > Chlamyphoridae > Cabassous > Cabassous unicinctus. The sequence goes on from JAQZBX010034862.1 coordinate 23,335, forward strand.
AAAAAGCACATGAAAACATCCTCAACATCTCTAGCTATTAGAGAAATGCAAATCAAAACAACATTGAGATACCATTTTACACCCATTAGAATGGTGGCTATTTTAAAAACAGCAGACTATAAATGTTGGAGAGGATGTGGAGGAATGGGAACCCTTATCCACTGCTGGTGGGATTGTGGAATGGTCCAGCCACTGTGAAGAACAGTTTGACAGTTCCTCAAAAAACTAACTAAAGATCTTCCATATGATCCAGTGATTCCATTGCTGGGTATATACCCTTAAGAACTGAAAGCAAAGACACAAAAAGATATATGCCCACCTATGTTAATAGCGTCATTGTTCACTATTGCCAAAAGTTGGAATCAACCGAGGTGCCCATCAACAGAAAAATGGATAAACAAAAAGTGGCACATACATACAATGAAATAATACTCAGCTGTTAGAAGGATTACAGTGCTAACACATGGGATAACATGAATCTGGAAGACTTTATGTTAAGTGAAGCAAGCCAGGCATTGAAGGATGAACAGTACAAGATCTCACTGATATGAAATAAGGAAATTGAGCAGTCTCTGAGAACACTTGTCTGAAAGGTACGTGTACAAGAAACGGAAAGAACAGAAAAAGTTGTGAGCCATCACCCATATGGACTTAACCTATGGTAAAGTGATAGAGTGTAGTTATGTATTGAAGGGATAGGACAGGAGGGTAGTGATATATTGTGTTGGGTGGTGTAGGGTTGACAGGTGGGTAGATTGGGAAGGGTGGGTTAGAATACCCAGGATACAGAGGGGAGAGCAGAAATAGACAGGAGGGTAATCTCTGAAGAGCAAGGGCAGTTCCTAATAGGGGAAGACAAACCAGTGTGTCATGACTTCTTGTTGCATGTGACTATGAACGTTGTCATCCAATGAGTCAAGCCAGGAGGTCATCATGGGACCCAAGGGGATAGGGAGGAGGAACAGAGTAGATCAAACAGGGGGTATTTAGTGGTCAATGGAAATGTTTTTCATTACCTGACAGTGTTGGACACAGGACATGGTAAATTATCATAAAAATCTATAAAAGTGTACCATCCAAAATGTAAACTATACTGTAAACCATTGACAATGTTTAGTAGCTATGTTTCACTATCTGTATATGAGTTATATCAATGCTACCATCCACATACAAGAAGGTTTGAATATGGATTGTATTCATATTCATGTATCTTGTATTTAGTGTGTGACTTTGCTGTGACCTAAAACTTCTTTGAAAATTAAATGAAAAATAGTGAGACCTTTGGGAGTGAGAGGGGGAAGGTGCCACAGTACAGACTGGACACCAGATAGTGAAGTGATAAAGGCAAAATATCAAAAAACAAATTATTTTTTTAGTTTTTTAAATTTTTTCTCATTTTTTGAATAACCCAATCCTTTAATTTTGTTTTATTTTTAGTTGTTTTTTTTTTAAGTTTTCATGTA
>JAQZBX010034863.1:0-24816 GCA_029593785.1 Cabassous unicinctus
GGGACCCCCAATCCCTCCCTCAGCAGAAACCCACAGCTTTAAGAAAATAAACTCCCCTCTGTCCCTAGTCTCTTTCTCCCCTCCATCCTCCCATTTTCTCCTTGGAATCCAAATCAGGAAGATGAGCACCCCAGGCTGCCCTTTGAATTGAAATTTACAACTCTATTCAGATAACAACACTTTTCACTCCCTAATGGCCTTCTGCTTTTAGTAAGATAAACTAACCTAGCTTCTTTCCTTTTATAACCCCCCCTGCCCTCTTGCTCAGAAAGTTGCCTGCTTAGTGTACCTTTATAAACTTATGAAAATTGGAAAAGGGCGCTCAGATTTTTTGGATATTTAACTCTCCTCTGGGCACGCATGTAATAAAACTTGGCTCATCCCTGTTCCCAAGACTGCCTTTTGGGTTATTTCTGGTTGGCCCCAACAGCAGCTTTTATTCTTTGACCTAATACATGCCCTAAGGCTTGTTCTCTCTCTGCTGGAGTACAGGGCCAGCAATGATTGTGGAGCACTCATCTATTTACATCTCTGAAGAGAAACTTTAAAACTGGTAAGTAAGCAAATGGCCTGCACAGCAAAGTTTTAGGTATGCTTCCTATGCCACCCATCAATAGGCTCTCCCACTGTTGGCTATTGGTGGACCTTAATACACCTCATCCATTGGCAAAGCAATTCTTGTCCTTGCGGACATTGTGATGGTTTCAATAAGACCATTCTGCTGTGTAGAAAATAAACTTACACAAACCCTTAGTTTATTACATAAGAAATGCCCCCTTGGAAGGAATTTACTATTCATGGTAAATTTTCACGATTTACAAATTAGAAAAGATTTTATCTGGAAGTCCTTGCCTGTACCTAAATTGATTCTGGTCCAGAATGCACAAGAGCAATGCTACCTGCACATGTGATCTACTGTTGGCCCTGACTTTTTCCTTTATTTTTAGATGGATGAAACTTGAAAATCATCTACATGAAATTATAATACCACAGATATAATATATATGTTTAACTACTATAATATTATTTTCTTTTAAAAAAATTTTTTTAGCCATTTGAAAACATTGTGGATACACACCATGGAGGTTATTCAGAATGCAAAATAAAATTCATTGATTTTGATTTGTGATAAACCCATAAAATGCCTTAGTTCTGCTTTTCTATGACCACCTCAGCCTCTGGCCAACAGGTATGGTCTGTACTCAAGGGACAAGGGCGTGGTTCAGGTAAAACCAGACACCCCGGAGTTAGTCACTGGGGAGCCGGCCACGCTGGCCTTCTCCAGGCTTGCTTCTACTACAACTAACACCCTGTGAGAGAGGATCGAATCCACACTGAACAGGGCGTATGAACACTCTGGACACCGGTAGGGTGGGCAAAGGGCCAGGACAGTGCCCTGAGAAGCAGTCAGTTTACGGAGCAGGGCCCAGGCCTTAACCAGGACGCCTGCCCTGTGAGGCCTCCGCTGCCCTCTTCAGGGGCCTCTTTCCTTTACCACCCGCTAAACGCGACGCCAGCCGGGCTTCCCAGGCACCTGGGGCCCTAGCAAGTCCCCGCAGCCTGACCTGAAAAGTCAGGGTCAGGGGGTTTGGCGACCGCGGGTCATCCGCGCCTCGCCCGTGCCCCGGAGGGCCTGGGGGGAACGCGAGGAAGAGGAGGAGGAGGAGTGAGGGGAGGAGGGGCAGGCAGGCAGGTGGGCGGAGAGAGGGGAGCATGGCCCAGCCCCGCGGCGCCCCGCAAATGGCGGGGGGAGGAGGGCTTACCCGTTGCCCGGCCCGGCGGTGAGCTGTGGAGGGCGCCGGGGCCGCCTGCCGAACTCCCTCCCGCCGCCGCGCCGGCCTCGCTGCTGCTGTGGCTGCTGCTGCTGCGGCTACGGCTGCTGCTGCTGCTGCTGCTGTGGCTGCCCCCGCCATGGTCGGTGTCTGGGGCGCTGAGGGGGCGGCGCTTTTCCCGCCTGTTTCCGTTGAGGTCCCTTAACCGAGGGGGTGGAGCGACTGGTGCAAAGGGCTGCTAGCAGCTCTCGCCTAGGGGGGTCCCTGGGGCAGGCGGCCCCGCCCCCCACAGCCTCCCCGCCCCACCGACTCCGCCTCCTGCTGCGCCGCCGCTCCAACCTGATTTCTTATCTGTGCCCAGTTTATCCCATGTCCTCTCTATGGACTAAAAACACATTCACAACTTAATATGTCCCCTAGGGGGACTGTGCTCATGGGGACATGAGCACATGAAGGCAGGGAGGGAAGCTCTAACTTCTTTCTACTTTTTTCCCTGTAACATTCTTCTGCCTTTCTTTCCCTTTGCATCATCTCCTCTATTCATTCCAGCTTCACAGCAGAACAGAGAGCTGGGTGTTTGCAGTGAGCTCTGATATTGTGAGCACACTGTAGGTTCTTTTTTCTTGTGTTTGTCGCCACTCTTTTCTCTGTCTGTCATTCTAGCTTAGTGTGTGTGCTGCTAAAATGACCTTTTCCCATATATAGGTAAAATCAGGTTTGTAATTAGATAAACAGAAGACATCATCAACAGTGTAAACAATAGGGGGTTAGGGTGTTGTGATCTTGAGCTACTCATTTAGCGTAGTAGGATCGATTTTTTTAGGGAAAACTGCTAAATAAGATTTAAAAAATATTTACTGAATAGTAGGATTTTTACATTGCTGTGTATTATCTTTTCAGATCTCAGCGCTGTTGAGCTGTTGATGCTGACCATAGGAGATGTTATTAAACAGCTGATTGCAGCCCATGAACAGGGCAAAGACATTGATTTAAATAAGTAAGTGGATCTCTTCCAAAGGGGCCAGAGTTGTTCTTAGCTAGTAGATGTCTTTCATGAAATTATCTAATACTACTTATTTCTATCTCATGGTTTATTTTGTATTTGAGAATTTTAGCTTTTGCCCCTGCCTTTTACACTCTTTTCTTTATGGCAGAATGGCCTCATATCTTAATAATCCTAATAGCGTCTAACATTTATTGGATGCTTCCTCTTCCAGGCACTTTTTTTAGTGCACTAAATGTACTTACTCAGCTAATCCTCTCAGAAATTACAAGAGGTTGGTACTGATGTCACCCTCATTTGACAGATGAGGAATCTGAGGCATAGAGCAGTTAGATAACATCTCTGGCCATAAATAACTGGGAATTGGCAGAGCTGGATATGAAATAAGCTGTCTGTCTCTTGAGGTTATGCCCTTATTTTCTTTGCTATACCACTCTACATCCTTCTATTTCTTAACTTCGATTGTGGTTGTGTGAATGATTGCTTTATAATTTTTTATTAAGGTGTATTTATGTGTTTTATGTTCTTTTCTTTATATAATACTCCACATTAGAAAAAAATCTTTATAAAATGTTTTATTTCCTAATTTCCTTCTGCATAACCTCTCATGATTTTCAAGATAGTGATTTTTAAACCAGCAGTGATTTCGTTCCCTCCAGGAATCATTTGACAACAGCTGAGGACATTTTCGCCAGTTGGGCAGAGGCCAAAGATAATGCTAAACATCTGACAATGTACTGGACCACCCCAAAACAAATAATTATCCGGTCCCAAATGTCAGTAAAGCTGGGGTTGAGAAAATTGTAGGGTCAGAATAGTACTTTGACCATGGAGCAACATTTTGAATAGGTCTACATCGTGTCCTTGTCCTGGGTCCCTCCCCTGTAGTCCTGTAATCCTCTGATATTCCTTCTTTCCAGTAGCTGAGGGCAAGAAGAGGAAGTCATTTTTTGATGGATTTTGTTTTCCTCTTTGTTTGAGATTCGCAGAACTTTAAAGCCATGCTGTTGTCTCCTGATGAAGGTATGGGGAAATGGCAGGAAATAATAATGGTATTTATAGTCATCCTTTTGATAGCTTGCCTTGGAACTATTGTGACCTTAATAATGGTAGCTGTTTTCAGGGTGAAAACCAGGACAGCTGCCAGATATGGCCTTTCAGCCCAGCCCCACCTCGTGGATGTCATTGCTGCAGCCCCACCTCAGTAGCAGGTGGGTTTCTCCCCCCAGGGACACTACAGGCATCTGTTCTTTGCCAGGTCTGGGGTCTCACCTTTCAATTATTTCCTCTCCTCCAAATCTATTAGAAGGCCGAGGACCTTTCTCTGTTGGAGGCATGCACATCCCCAACAGCCTCAAGTAGCTGAGGACTTGGTGCAGCAGGTCTCCCCACAGACCCAGCCTCACCTGGGAGTCACAGTGCTCTCTCAGACCACCTGTGCCCCCTCTGTCCCACCCTAGAGGATGAGTGACTGGGCCTTCCCGAGGTATGAGTACTGCATGGTGCACATGGTCAAGGCAGGCCCTTGGTGGAAGCTGGTGGAGCGCCTGGTGCCCACCTTCCAGGAGGGTGACCTCAAGTATGTCAACACCTTCCTCAGCACGTACTGGGTGTTCACCACCCCTGAGCAGGTCCTGGACTGTCTGTTCCACAGGTGAGTCCCTGCCCATCCCTGGAACTTGACTGCTCTGCTGCCAACTTGCTTGTGGCTCAGAAATATCATTTCACCCACTGGCCTCCAATTCCTCCTGGGGAAGGGGGTGGAAAGAGGACCACCCTCCAAGGTTTATTGTAAGAAACATCTGGGAGGATCTGTGGAAAGGGCTTCCTCGAGCCTGGCTCAGTGGGCAGGGCAGCTGCAGGGGTATGGTTGCTCCCAGGCAGAACTTTCCTCTCACCAGTGAGGAGGCTCTCAGCCTCACCCCCTTACTGGCCTGAGATTTCTCACTTCCAAAGGAGGTTTTAGATCCCATTCGGGGCCTCTGACCTTGGTATGGCCAGATCAGGGATCAGTGTAACCTGCCAGATGTGTCCAGGCCCACCCTATTTCTGAGTAGGTGCCACTTAGGGCCCATTCTTCACCATGTATATATCAAGTGTCTGCTATGTACAGGTACTTTCTTAGGCACATAGCTCCAGGCAGTGAACAAAGCAGACAAAGGTCCCTGACCTTCTGGGTTCCATTTGAGTTGGGGCTGCAGGCAGTAACACACGTCCTCTTAAGCAGGGGTACACTCAGAAGGTAGCTGTGACACACTCATGGTCTCTCCCAGATATGGACATAACCTCTGTGACAGGAACAGAGACCACCACTGTCCTCCCCACACCACAAAAGTGGATGGAGAGACCCTCCTCACTCACTGGTGTGTCCCAGTTATCTGAAATCTCATGCTATTGCAAGGGCCAATGGCACTCACTCTGTGACTTTTTTTGAGACTATGTGAAACATGGAAGTGGGAGGCAGGATTTGGGTGAGATTGGAAAATAATTGAATTTATGAATAAACAGCAAAAAAATTATATATGGGGAGGGCAATATTTGTCAATGTAAATAGTAAGTGTTAGATGCCAATATTTTATGTTTAAAGTTCTGGTTCAACTACAGCCTGGGAGATGAGGTTTGGTTCTTTCATTTTCTGTGTTAATTGAAATGAGGTGCATATTCTCAATTGCTCATTCAAATAAGAAATCATGTAGAGTCATCAGTTTATTTTAGAAGGGAGAAGGGAAAAGCACCAGCCACACTGTGTATACTTCTGTAAAGTATACAGAGAATCCCCTTTCACAGAGCACATGTGCATTTCAGTATCAACACACCTGGAAGAAGGTGAGACCACCCATGAGGACTATCAGGATTTAGATGTCAAAGCCAATTCCATTAGGAAGGTCCATTTTCTGACCCTGGATAGGGCAGTGGCTGCCTTTCACCCCTTTGGAGGAAGAAGGAATATTTTCTGCTTCTTGGCTGAGGTTTCATTTGAGCACCCAATAGGAACATGTAGTTTTCAAGGGCAAACTCTAGATTTACATCATCACCTGGTAGGGTAAAAACTACAACAAAGCTTACAATGTGGAAAGGAAAAGGATAGAGGAAGATTATTGGCACATGGTCCAAGACAGGCAGAACTTGCATCCTCAGTCCCCCTCCTGGGCCACATGGTCAAATATTTACCTCAGATTTCATGCTTGGTGATCCTGATCCCTCACACCAGAATTGCTTTTCCTTATGAGGTGACCAGGCATTAAAATAGAGCTTTAAAGTCTCCAGCTGGGCCCTGTTTCATAAACACTACTGTTCCATATGAACTAGTGCTTCCCACTGCCCTGCCATTCCTTGTGCAATAACTTAACCCAGAAAATTCCTGGCAGACCCCAGCATCAGTATTGGGTACCCCTGGTGTTGTCTCTACCCTGCCTGGGTCCTGAAGAATCAGGCATGAACTCTGAATGTCAAGACAAGAGTACCTATTGCTTGTAAGTGAGAGACCCCACACACTCTTTTCTGTGGGTCAGGGTGAAGTGTTGCCTGTGTGATTTGAGGTCCACCATCTCAGGGATCTCCAGCCTACACTCTCAGTTGTGTTGCTACTCAAGCAGAGTTTGGCTCTGAGCCATTAGAACTTGCAGTGTCCTGGGATGACTGCATCCGTGGTCCAAAATTTGTGCTTTGCTTATGTCATTGGGGGTGTGGACACTTCCTGTAGGGTGTGGGTGAAAGTAAAGGTTTGTTGGGGGAAGTGAATACCTCCAGGGCTGATGGCCACAGATTTGGACAGACACACCTCATTACAAATTAAGTTACAGAATGGCTTCCTTTCTGGGTGGTGACAGGCCCTGTCCTGAGCTACTTGTGTGTCCTACCCTGACTTCACCATGTTTAGGAGTGAAAGGTTTAACCCATGGCATAGCACAGAGCCCAGGACTCTGCACCAACCTCCTGACTGCCCAGCTGTGGGCTGTGGGGCCACTTTCAGCTTGGTTACCAGGGAAGGAAAACAGTATCACCTTACATTTTCATTAGGAAAATATATTTCTGTAAATGACATAAAGTTTCTAGCTCTAATTATTGAACACACTTGTAAGGAAAGAAAATCTGGTAGGAACATCCACCTCTGATGTCCAGATTGTGGTCTCTAAATACCATTTTCCATGAAAAGAAAAGAGGACGCCTGGAGGTATGTGTGAATCCAGGTCTTGAGCATGAAATGTGTGAGAGGAAACTGACAAATACTGCATCCTGGAGAACAAAGAATGCACCGAAGTCCACAGGAGTGGTGTCAAAACATGACAGGAGTCCCTGCAAGGCCTTCTAGCCAAATCTGGGATAAGTTTGGTATCATAATAGCCAAAAAGTACAAACAACTCAAATGCCCATCAAATGATGAAGTGATACAGAAAATATGGTCTTTCCATACAATGGGGATATTATCAGCCGCAACACACAATGAAGTAGAGAGATATGCTAGAATGGGAGGGACCTGACAAACATTGTAAGTGAAAGAAGCTGATCAGTAGAGGCCACTTACATGATTCCATGGGTATGAAGCATCTGCAGTGTCTTACTTGCAGTTGTAGACACTTTGTTTTTTGGGATGGGCATTATCCATCATCATCCTTTTGGTCCTTATCCTGGGCAAGTCAAATGAACAGGAGAGTAGGATTTGCAACACTCCTGAGATTCAGGGCTCAACCAGCATATGAACAGACTAAAGATTTAAGTCTCTTGTACAAAGATTTAATGGGTATAGTGACAATTGTATGTTCAAATAAAAGAGACAGAGGAGTCATGTATAGGGAAATTATGAATGAGACAAACTCTGTTACTTTGGGAACATAAATTCCAAGGTAAGGACAGGTTGCTGAATTCCTGAGATTGTCTGCCTTGCCTACAGTGTCTAGATGTTTCTAGAGCCTTCAGAAGCACCCGTGCTTGAGTCAATGTTTTTTGATGCAGTCAATGAGATCCTCCTGAGACATGCACAGGCATAACCTCTGGAATGATCTCTCAGCTCACGTTAAAATCTCTTAGCCATAAAAACTCATTTGTATTTAATATTTGCCCCTCTTGGTCAAGGTCTTTTTCTAAATGCATTGCTAGTTGGTGAATGGTAATAATACCTCAGTGCCCGGGAGGCTCATCCACAAGTCATGTCCCATGCCGCGGAGATTGTATTGAGTTTATATGCTGAGTTTGGCTTAGAATGCTGCCACATTTGAGCAACAAGGAGGTTTTCAGGTGGTAATTTTTAGGCAATATATAATAGTTAAGTTTCAGTTTCACATGTCCATTCTTCTATCCCTCCCCCCACACACACACACACAAAGTAAAGCTATTTAAGGTCATTCAGTGGCCTGGAAGGATGAATGAACCCATGTCCACATCAGGAGCTCACAATTGACCAGTATTAAAAGGCAGGGGCTGCAGGGAGTGACTTGGGACCTGGCAGTTCCAACAAGATATGCACTTGGCTCACAGAGGTAAAGCATGACTGCATGGCCCTATGGCTCCCTCTGATGGCCAAAGCATTTTTAAGCTTTTCCTGCTCATTTTCAAGAAGATACCATGGACTCCTGGGGTTCCAGAGAAGGGCCTTATTTGGCCAAAACAGGGAGGGTAGTTTACTTAGAAGAGGAATTTTCCATGAACAAGTGGATGAAAAAGCAACTATATGTGTGATGGAGGTAGATGCAGTGGCCTTCGGGTGGTATAAGTCATGGATGCCCCAATATTATTTGAGGGGTATGGGTAGAAATAATGACCACCTCCACTATGAAAATGTTTAAATGTAAGTCTTTCCTTGGTCACACACCAGATGGTCTTGTCAGGCATGGTGCTAATGAGATACACACAGGGAAGAAGTTCCAGCACACAAAATAGTCAGCAGGCCAGACTAATTCGGCCCTGGCATTACTTTCTGTGTATGGAAAACCATGTCAACAAGGGCCCAGGCCCATGGATTTACAGATAACTTGATCTAGTTTAACTAAATGTTTTCTCACAAAATGGAGGTGAGGCCTAAAAATTCATGCAGAAAAAACACAAATGGAAAGTCATTCAAATAATCCTATTTCAACTGGACACAAAGAAAAGTAGAGGTCAGCCTTCCATGCTATTTAATGGTGAAATTCTAAAAGCTTTCCCTCTAAGATCTGGAACAAGATAAGGATGATCACTTACACCGCTATTATTTAACATTGTGTTAGAAGTACTTGCTGAAGCACTTAGGCAAAAAAAGATATATGAGGCATCTAGATTGGAAAGGAAGAAGTAAAAATTTTACTATTTGCAGATGTCATGATCCTATACATAGAATGACCTGATAAATCTACATCAAAGCTTCTGGAACTTATAAGTGAATTAAGTAAAGTGGCAGGTTACAAGATCACTGTGCAAAACTCAGTAACATTTCTGTACACCAACAATGAGCAAACTGGGGAGGAATCAACAAAAAATACCATTCATAATAGCAAATAAAAGAATCAAATACCTAGGAATAAATTTAACTAAAGATGTAAATGACTTCTATGCAGAAAAATATACAACACTTTTAAAGGAAGTCAAAGAAAACCTAAATAAATTGAAGTTTCCTGTTCATGGAAAGGAAAACTAAACATCATTAAGATGTCTACCCTACCCAAACTGATCTACAGATTTAATGTAATCCCAATAAAAATTAACACAGCATTTTTTTTACTAAATTGGATAAGCTAACTATGAAATTTATTTGTAAGGGCAATGGACCCTGAATAGCCAAAGATATATTGAACAGGAAAAATGAAATTGGAGGACTCACACTACCCGGCTTTAAAGACATACTACAAAGCTACAGTGGCCAAAACTGCTTATTGTTGGAACAAGGATAGACATCCTAGTTAATGGAACTGAATTGACAGTTCTGATATAGATCCTTACGTATACAGTCAACTGATATTCAACTAGGCCAGAAAGCCCACACAACTGGGAGAGAATGGTCTCTTCAACAAAGGGTGCTTGGAGAACTGGATATCCATATGAGAGAGGAACACCATCTCACACCTTATACAAAATTAACTCAAGAGGATTAAAGATCCAAACATAAGAGCCAAGACCATAAAGATCTTGGAAGATAATGTAGGGAGGCACCTACAGGACCTTGTATTAGGAAATTGTTTCATGAACTTTACACACACAGCCTGAGCAATGAAAGAAAAAATAGATAAATGGGACTTCCTCAAAATTAAAAACTTATGCACCTGAAAGGAGTTTGTCAAGAAAGTGAAAAGGCAGCCTACTCAGTGGGAGGAAATATTTGTTAACCATATATCTGTTAGGGCCTTATTATCTAGCATATATCTAAAAAACAAAAAGACAAACAACCCATTTAGAAAATGGGCAAGTGATTTGAATAGACACTTCTCCAAAGATGAAATACAAATGGCTAAAAAGCACATATAAAGATGCTCAACATTACAAGTTATTAGGGAAATACAAATCAAAACCATAATGAGATACATTGTTACACCCATTAGACTGGTGGTTATTAAAAATATAGGGGACTACAAGATTTTAGAGGATGTGGAGAAATGGGAACACTTATCCACTGCTCTTGGGAATGTAGAATGGTGCAGCCATTGTAGAGGGCATTTTGGCGGTTCCTCAGGAAACTGATTATAGAACTGCCATATGATCCAGCAATCCCACTGCTGGGTATATATTCAGAAGAATTGAAAACAGGGACATGAACAGATATATGCACACCAGTGTTCATAACAGCATTATTCGCTATTGCCAAAAGTTGGAAACAATCCAAATGTCCATCAACAGATGAATGGATAAACAAACTGTTGTGCATATACACAATGGAATAATACTCAGCTGTAAGAAGGAATGAAGTATTAACACATGGGATAACATGGATGAATTTTGAAGACCTTAGTTTGAATGAAGAAAACCAGGCACTGAAGGACAAATATTACATGACCTCACTGATATGAGTCAAGCAAATTGAGGAGGCTCATGGAGCTAGAGTCTGGAAGATAGGTTTACAGAAGACAGAAAGGGAGAAGAAGTTTCTGAGTCAATGCCCATGAGGGCAAAAACTATGATAAGGTGGAATAGTGTAGTTTTGTAGTGGATAGGCATAATAGTGATTCAGTGGTGCTATTGGAATGGGCAGTGCTGGTTTGTGATGGTGGTAGGGTGGGGAATGTGGGATGGACTGTCCATGGAACAGGAGGGAGGGTTGGGGGAGGGGCAGGTGAACTCTGAGGATTTGCAGGTGTGTGGTTGAAACTACAATGTTAACAATGTTCTTTTGGCAAATATGGCATGGGAGGGTTACTGGTTTAAGGTGTTGGATGTGGTGGCCATGTGGGGCAGGGTGCACCTGGGGCAGGCTTCTAGGGTGTATGTAGTGTTCATCTTGTCATAGTGTGTTGTATCAGGGGATGGAGACTCACCTAATGAGCAGGAAGGTGTTGGACTCCCATCCTGGAGAGTCCTGTTATGATCTCAATTAGAGGGATGGGTGTCTCTTGAGAGCATAGACAGGGCCTAATAGGGAAGAACAGGCCAGTATGTCAAGCTCTCAATGTTGTTGCAAACAACTTTGAATCTGGTCCTTCATGAGTTAAACTTGTTGTTTACCATGGGTCCTCAGGGGAGATGGAGGCAGGTATAGAATACATGGAACATGGGACATTTTTGGGGAGATGGAATTGTTGTACATGATCTTGCAAGGATGGATACAGACCACATCTAAATTCATCAAAAACTATAAAAGTGTATGGTCTTAAATGAAACCCACAATGTAAATCATTGACCATGTTCAGAAGCAATGTTTCAATATGTGTATTTCAATTTTAACAAATGTGCCATCCATGGGTAAACTGTCATTAATAAGGCAAAGGGGAAAAGGGAGAGGATGTTGCATATATGGGAAACACCTATATTCTGTGTGTGACTTTTCCATAACCTAAAGCTTTTATGAAGACAAAATGAAAAAAAATAAGACACTGGATGAATAAATGGAAGCAATTGTCACTGTACATACAAGAAAACATATCTTACAGTGATGAGAGCATAATTTCAAAATTTTTTAAATTTTATATTTTTTTATTATTTCTAACTTTTAATAAAAATTTTTTGTAGTTTCTTTGTTATTTTTACAACTGACCTTATTTTATCATTTTCTTATTAATTTTATTCAGTTATTTTTTTGGCTTCAATTTTGAAGAAATTTTGGATCACAGAAGGGTTATAATTGTGGCAGGGGAAGACCATTGGTTTAGGGTGTCAGAGATGGGGGATGCATGGGAGGAGGTTCACCTGGGCCATACATATAAGGCATATGAATGTGTTCAAGTGTTCATGGGAGATGGTCATGGTGTATGGAGATTCACCCAATAACCAAAGTTATATTGAATTCTCATCCTGGAGAGATCTGCCACATTCTCTAATGGGGCAGCAGGAATCCCCTGAGTACAGGGGCAGTGACTAGAGAAGAAAGGTGGACCACTGGCGGGTCCTTGATTGTGATGACTGTACTTATGATCATTTACTTTAGAAATTGAAACTTAGCATAGTACTATAGGGTGCTCTCCTGAGAACTTCCTTGTTGTTCAAATGTAGCCTCTTTGTAAGACAAACAGCATATAAATGCATTACATTTACCTCACTGTGGGTCATGACGCCCGGGGAAAAGCCTCCCTGGCACCAACGGATTATGACCAAGCTCCAAGTAGCAATGCAACTGGAAAAAGACCTTGACCAAAAGGGAGCAAGGGTAAAGACAAATGGGTTTATATAGCTAAGAGACTTCAAAGTTAGTCGGGAGGTCATTTCAGAGGTACTCTTATGCACATCTCAGCAAGAAGTCATTGACTGCCAAGGTAAATATAACCTCAAATAGTGGGGCTCCTGAGGGTTCTGGAAACATCAAGAGAATATTCCAGACAGCTTTGGAATTTGGCACCCTGTCAGCAGACCTAATTTGGAATTTATGCTCCCCTATGTGATAGAGTTGGACTCATTTGTGCTCTCACTACACATGGCTTTCCTTCTATTTAAACCTATAGTTAGTACTAGATTTGATAGGTGTATGTTCAAGAGACTTAAATCTTTGGTCTGTCCATGTGCCAGTTGGACCCTAAATCTCAACAGTCTTGCAACACCTAATTTCCAGTTCATTGGACTCACCCAGGACAACTAACAAGGAAATGATGACTGACAATGACCATCTCAAGGAACAGAGAGAGTCTGCAACTGCAAGGAAGAAAGTCCCATCCATCTGCCTCATGGGATCTAAGCCCCTTCTCAATTAGATGTGGAGTGGGCATCACCATCACAGACTTCTCAGGATTGAGGAATGGATGATGGACTAGAGTAGACTTTCAGGTGTTCTACTGTAGACCTCTTGTGATCAGAGCCGTGAAAGAACTTTTATCATGGATGTGGAAGCAGTGGCCACTGGAGGTTCTGAGGGGAGGGAGAGGGAAAAATATGTGTAATATGGGCACATTTTTGGGACTTGGGAATTATCCTGAAAGATATTGCAGTGACAGATGCAGGCCAGTGTATATCTTTTAATAAGTTGCAAAAATGTGGAGGACAGAGTGAAAACTACAATGTAAACTATAATCTACACTTAGCTGCAATGCTCCAAGCTGTGGTCATCAATTGTGACAAATGTCCAACACTAATGAAGGGTGTTGTTGATGTGGGGAAATGTGGGTGGGCTAGGGATTGGCACATATGGGAATCCCCTATAGTTTCTGTATAACATTTATGTACTCCAAGTTTCTTTAAAAAATAAAAATAAAAAAGTATATTATAGAATAAAGTGGATTTATTACACAAAACATATGGTTTAAAAAGCTTGATTTTTTAATCTAATTTGATAATCTCTGTCATTTAGTTGGTGTTTTAGAACTTACACTATCTGGCTGTTATTTGTACTTTTTGTTCTTCATTACTTTCCTCCTCTTTGGATGACTTTTTGGGGAATTGAGTATTTTTTCTATATTCCATTTTCTCTCCTTTAACAGCTTATTATATATATCCTTTGATTTTTTAGTGATAGCTCTAGGGCTTATAATATACATCTTTAACTTATTACAGTCTATTTTCAAGCAATACTCACTTTATAAATAGTATAAAACCCTTATGACAATATACTTCCACTTCTCCTCTCCTGGTCTTTGTGCTACTATTAGCACACATTTTAAACCTTGGTAGGTGGGTCCACAATGGCCTTACATTTAGAGCTATTTTGGCTCCTCTACTGAGGCCCTCTCCTTCATGTTGTGTGTGTAAAGAGGCCTTTCCACCTAGGCTGTTTCTGGCTCCATGTGAGCTTTGGGGCCTGTTCTGCCTGCTCTTCTGAGTGTTTTTTTCCCCATCTGTGGTAGTTTCCTCTCATGACTGTACTTATCACAGACTCGAGGTGGACCACCTCATATTCTCTCTATACAGCTCTCTCCTCTATGGCACTCTATCCTGTGAATTCTAACCATCTTGGCTTCCCAAAATTCTGAACTCTTCTCACCTCAGGGAGACCACCAAGTGGTTTGGGTCCCCCCTCCCTGTGCTATGGCCTAGAATGTCACTCCTAGCCTCACTTTATTTGTCTCTCTTCTTTCAGGGATCACTGTCCTGTGCTATTATCCAATGTAGGAAAACTGCTGCTTCAATTGTGTCCATTTGTAGTTGTTTAAGGAGAAAGTTAAATGTGAAGCCTGTTACTCTATTATGGCTAAAAGTAGATGTCCTCCACATCTCTCACTTGAAATAGGAAAAGTGAAAGCATGCCAACTGCAATAGAAGTGTATTTGTTTCTAACTTTAAAATGAATAGGAATAGACCACCTAGACCAACCTACAGGGCAGAATCCATTTTTTAAAAAGATTTATTTATTTATTTCTCTCCCCCACCCAGTTGTTTTTTTGCCACCTCAGCCTGGATTCAGGTAGACAAATTTGGAGTCTCAGGTTTTCAAGGAAAATGCCAATAGTAGCTTAGACTCTGACAAAGAATTTATATTTACATTACTGGGGGATGGGAGGGAAAGCCCGCAGATCCTGAGTTGAGGCAATGTGGTGCAAACATCTCTGACTAAACTATTTAGTTCAGAGGAAGCTGTTAGGAACTGTCTCCTGAGACAGACAAAATCAATCCTACATCTAGGCACTGGAACTGATAGACCTATAATAGTTTATTGACATTTACTTAATGACTAAAATTTGATGTAGATAAGTGTTTAAACAAAAACACTCTTTTGAGATTATGTTACTGTTGAGGACCCTGAAGCCAGGTAACCTGGTCCCAAATCCTAGCTCAGCAATTAGCTGCAGGACTGTGGATACACCTCTCTGTGCCTTACTTTCCTTATCCATGAAATGAGAACAATAATATTACCTACCTTACAGAGCTGCTGGGGCTGAGATGAGCTCATTGATGAAAAGATTCAAGTCTTAGACATAGGACCAGGTGTGACCAGGATTGTTAGAAGGATAACTATGAAAGAGGAAGGGCAAATGCAGACATGGAGAGGCTGCATTCTGAGGTCACAGCCTCCAAAGAGGGCCTGACTCCAGCATGAAGTTCAGTGAAGCAAGAATGCTAAGCCCTGGCAGGTCTCCCCTGGATTTGGGGAGGTTTGGCCTATGTTGCAGATGTCAGCAGGTCTCTTTGGACCATGTAACTATTATTTCTTCCACCTTCTGTCCCTGCTTCCTCCACACCCTCAGGGAACCCCCTGGTTTTGGATGTAGGGTACCTTCAGGAGCTGAAATTGTTGTTGCATCCTCTCTTGTGCCCTTTCAAACATGTCCTTGGCCTCCTGCCAGGCCACCCCTTATCTATTGATATCTTTCTCTCCCAGGCTTGTCTGCAGTGATCTGAACTGCCTCTGGCAAAAATGACAGCCACAGTCACATTACAACAAGGACTTACATAGATATCTTTAGCATGGGGGAAAAATGTGTGTGTATATATACATATACATACCTATATACCTACATAGATATATATGAAGACAGAACATTTCCACAGTGATGGAAATAGTCTAACAATACAATAGCACAAGCAAATATCACTCTCAATATAGAGATATTTACTATTATTCCAAAAATCTGAGTGAATTAAGGAGAAGTTTACAAAATCCAGCTCCTACCCCACTACCCCCATGATGGGAGCACTGAATCAAAAAGGCAGTGGAAAGTGAATTTACATATAAAGAAAGTAAGAATGAAAACTAGACCACAGATTTGGAGTCTAATTAGCTGAGATTCAGCATGGATAGAAGAAGCAAGGTTTATGGAAAGGAAAGATTAAAAGGATTCATTAATGACCTTTCCCCAGGCCTTTTTAATAATTTGGACTTAGGACACAGGAGGACAAAAACTTTGAGGAGGGAGAAGCAGTAAAGGATGCCACCAGGGTTGACAGAAAGCCCAAGAGGAAGCAATGATGCTGCTCTCCAGAGGCTGCACATTCATAGCAGGACTTCAGGTCATTCTGAACAGAGGTGCTGAGAGACTGGTAGAGCCTCCTCTTCCTTCTGAGGATGTGTACCTCCAGGCCTCCCAGGATGGTGCTTAACTGGAAGCCAGGATAAAAATGGCCTTTAGCTGCAATTCCTTCAACAGAAGCAGGTGGGTGTTCCTGTGTGTGGCAGCAATTCCCCCTGCCTTATATCATGCTTGGTTGTCTCCAGGCTGCCCCACTACAGGGCTGCAAGCTTTTCATGACAAGAACTTTGTCATAAGCCTCTTATAACCAAAAGTGCTTCCTACAGCCCCTGGCACTGATAACTCAATAAATACTTGCTGAGTTGAATTCAAGCATGTGCAAGGCAACTGTATCAGTCAGCCAAAGGAGTGCCAATGCAAAATACCAGAAATTGGTTGGTTTTTATAAAGGGTATTTATTTGGGGTAGAAGCTTACAGTTACCAGGCCATAAAGCATAAGTTTCTTCCCTCAACAAAGTCAGTTGCCACATATTGGAGCAAGACAGCTGCTGATGCTTGCCAGGGTTCAGGCTTCTTGGGTTCCTCTCTTCCTGGGGCTCTCTTTCACTCCATGCTCAACTCCTCTGTTTCCTCCACAAGGTCAACTGTAGACTATGAGGCTCTCTAGGCTTTGCCTCTCTCCAGAAATTCAGCTGTAGACTATCAGGCTAATGGCTCATCTCTTCCTGGAGTCTTCTCTCCTTCCTCAGGACCAAGCTCCTCTGTGTGCTTGCTTCCCCAGGCTCCAGAATTAAAACTCCCACATCAAAACTCCAACTCAAAGCATCCAACAAACTCCTCTGCTCTACCATGTTGTTTTGTCTCTGAGTCCCTGCCCACAAAGGGGTAGAGATACAACATCCTACTGACATGGCCCAGTAAAAGCCCTAATCATAACTTAATCATACCCAGAGGAACAGACCAGTTTACAAGCATAATCCAATATCTAATTTTGGAATTCACAACTATATTAAACTGCTACAGCAACCTTGAATGGGATGGTCTTAGAACAGGCCCTTTAGGGTGGGGCCCACAAGCTATTTCTCTAGTGCTGTCATATAAATTGAGTTGGGCTTGGAAGAAAGTGACAAGAATTTTATGTACTCAAAGCTAAAACATGAAACTTTAACTTCTTCCAGCTTCACAACTTTGGATGAATCTTGATATCACTGGTAAAAATGAAGGAGACATTAATGAAAATGTTAGAACTTGATTCAAATGTTTGTAAAACTAAGGATTCTTTCAGGATTCCACCCTCAGCATTTACTATCTGTTGCTCTGCAGTGGAAAAAATGTGGCCTGGGTGTCCCACACCCCTCTAGCTGTCTGTCACTCTCCCCTACCCCAGTATGGCTTGTGTTGCATAGCTCCTTCTGTGAGTACTTCTAGAGCCTGGAATCTCCTGGGGAATAAGCAGGAAGATAAATAGGCAAACTCCAAAATCCTTCTAGAGAGAAAGCCACTACCCAACCATGCTACCTTCTTCATTTTATAAGTACCTTACCTCCTGGATTAGGAAACTTTTTTCCCACTATCATATTTCCAACCATTTCTTATCCCAATTTCCATCATTTTCTCCTGCAGCTAGTGCTTAAAAGCTCTGTGTAAGGCATCAGAATTGCATCAGAGGGGCACCCAGCCCTACAGAAGAAAGCGAAGCAAAATGTTAAGAGACAGTAGTGAGTACTGTGGGGTTAAAAGAAACAGAAAATAGCTGGTGGCCTTGAATATATTTCTAAGCAAATAGAAGGGGAATGAGATCTAACAGTAATGAAATACTAATAATGTGCCAGGCACTGTGACTATCCTAAGACCTTGACTTAAAAAAACCTAGAAAGTCAATGTAATAATCACCATTTTATGGAAGAGAAAACAGATTCAGAGAGGATTACTGGTGTGTACAAGGACACACAGCTACTAAGTGGCAGGGCTTGGTTTGATTACCTTCAAAATTCATAAACTTTGCACTGCCCAGTTGTTTCTACTTGAAAGGGTGGAACTTAACCTACACTTAAAAGACATGTAAGATTAAGGCATGTGAAAAGAAGGAAGAGTTATTTGCCATGGGGACAATATAGAGAACAAAGTTTCAGAATATCCCAGGAGTAAGAAGCAGCAGGTTGCCGAGGAGTGAGCACAGGCTTTAAATGGTAGCTCTCTACTTAAGTTCCGGGTGACACTGTAAACATTGTGTAATTCCTCCAAATTTCAGAAGCCACTTAATGGGGTTATTGGGAGTATTCTATGATATAATGCATGCAATGTGCTGAGCACAGAGCCTGGTGCATCCAAAGAACTCTTTCCTTCCCAGCAGGCTGGCTAAAGCAGAAGGCCCATGCTAGGATACAGGGCAGGGAAAGACTGGAAAAGGCAGGTGGGAGTGAGGCAGAAATGTCTTGAATGACACTCTAAGGAGTTTGGTATTTCTCCTACAGACTTCTAAGCAGCAGTTGGGTGGGCCTAGATAGAATGGCATGATCCAAAATCTGTAAAAAGAAACTGTCAAAAAAGCAGGGGGGGAAATGTGGGTGCTGAGTAAGACCCAAGTAAACATAGGAGAATGGATCAAGAAGCATCAGGAGATTGACCACATTAAATGTCAGAGGTGAAGGAGAAAGACTGGGGACAGGTTGCTCCATTTAGAGATTAAGAGATTCTGCTTCCATTGATGGAAAAAATGATTGGAAGTCAGGGGAGAAAGGAAAGAGGGGGGCACCAAAATGTTACACTCTTCAACCCATTCCACCTCTGTGAGCATTCAGTGTGTCAAACACATACAGATTCATCATTGAGCCACTTTTCCTTTTTGTTTTCAGAGAAAGTCCTGGCTGACATGTGTTTGCTTAGCTCCTCTCTCTCCAACCAAAGTGCCCTGTCCTGGGCCCAGATCCCTAAGAAAATGTATCCCCTGCTACATGTTTGAGATATTTGAAAACTAATGGGACTCATAATATTTGTCTGAAAGCAACATACCAATCTCTACTCTGGGTCAGCATGGGAAATCTTTAAAGAAATGGAATGAAGAAGGCTTTCATGTTTAGCCAAACACCAAGCTTTCCTCCTCAAGTTGCAAGCTACTCTTTATACTTCCAGATCCAGAGAACAAAATCTTAAAATTGAGACTTTAGCCCAACATTTTTCAGATGTTTTTTCACAAAGGAATGAGATGAAAGATCCTTTAACTAAAATGCCTCTAAAAATGGGATCAATTTGGTCATAAATAGGCTGAGTGATGTCTTCATTCAGATCTGTTCTTGTAAGAGTCATGGAGGCATAGATGGCATTCTTCAGGCAGACAGCTTTCAGAGTCTGGTGAAAACCTTGGTTTCCTTTACTCCTCTAGATAACTACACAATAAATTAGTCACATTCATAGGCAGTAACTAGAATGTTACAGGATCAGAACTGCATTGCTTTTAGCCAAAGGCTGCTACCAAGAATCACAGGAAAGAGAGGAGACAACATGATCTTCAAACATGTTATTGAGCTAGGCAGGAGGACAGCAATCACTCCTCCAGGTGGCTAGATGCTGCTGCCCTGACCTTCCAAAGCACCCTGTGCTCACTTTTATCAGACTTTCTTGAACAATTTTATATCAGTCTTCCATGTCAGATCATCAGCTTGTAGAGATTAGGGACAATGTCTGATCCATCTTTATGTCCACAATATCTGGCAATGGCAATCAATAGTGTTCAATAAATATTTGTTTAAAAAGTGGTCAATGAATGAATGAATGAAAATGTGTTATGACTGCACTATGAGTACATGTCTTGGATTTTAAAAGGATAGTCCAAATTTTGTATATATTTTGTTACTTTATTTTTATATCTTTGTAAGATTTTTCCCCAGAGAAATAAATTTGTAAATCAGATTTAAAAAAAAATATTATAAAACTAGAGGAGTTTTAAGAGACATTAAGAAATTTTACTCAGATGGTGATCCTTAGTAGAGAGAATAAATACATTTGATTGAGCAAAATTTCACTAAAGGGTTTTGTAATCAATGTCAATGTTTCAATGGAATATGTTTTAAGTGAATGACAGTGCCGCATGACACAATTGGCAGCATAACTTGTGCTCTTTTCAATCCATATTACAACATGAGTATTTTCTCAATTCAGTATAAATACATAAAAATCATTTTAATAACCACATAGTATATCCTATGGACATATAAATATTTTTCCATTCTCTTATTATTTGACATTTAGGTTATTCTCCTATGAATAATGATATGATATAAGTATATAAATATTTTCCCAAATTTCTGCCACAAATGAAAATTGTCTGTAAGGTAAGAATACCTTGAATGTGTTTGTAGTCACAAAGAAGTCATTAAAGGGCTGATCCCAGAGGGGACAATTGATGAGACAAAGTCTATGTGAAAGCCTGAAGATGGCTGATATTGTTTCTTTCTTTCCAAAGAAAATTGTCTCAAAGGAATGGTCTTCAGTTGGTGCCTTCACCTTCTGAGTAGAACATAGTCTACTCAGGGAAAGAAACATGTTCAAGTAACAGGGGAGCAACCACCAGGGACAGTCGTCACCTCCAGTTCCAGAGTGGGAACTCCTAGAGTTGTTACCTTATGAGAAAGCCACAATCCTTAGCTTGCCACTTAAGGCCCTTCATAGTCAGGACACAAGCAGCTGCTCCAGAACCACTGTCTTTCCATTGGCCTGACACAGCCTCCCAGGTAGCTCCCCTTGAACATGTGACCATTCCCCAAATATGCCATCCCTTTCCTGACCCCATGTCTTTGCACATGCTGTTCCTACCTTCTCATTCTTGAAGACATTTCCCATGTGATGCTTTCTCTGACTCCCCCAGGCAGATTTGGGACTCTCTTTCCTGAGCTCCCAGAATATTTTGTACATTCCTGTATTACAGCATGTGTCACACCATGTTATTTCTATGTGATGACATATGCCTCCTTCACTGGACTATGGAACTTACTGAAGGGACAGACTGTGTTATTCACATTTATTATTCCAGGTCCTGGAACAAAGAGTGCAATTGATAAATACTTTTTGAGTAAATGAGTAGCAGAGAGACACTGCTGGATAATGTAGGCTTTTAAATTCTATTCCAAATTTTATGACAGAAATAGAATCAAAATAGATATGTGACCTTATACAGATGATCTAACATCTCTGGACCACAACTGCATTATCTTCAAAGTAAGTAAATCAGGCTAAATGATCTTTCAAACAACCTCAAACACTAAAGCTCTGTGACTTTATGAGTTTTAGAACTATGGGGCCTGTTTAGCTTAAGGAGTACATCAGGAATTTTCATAGTTTTCAAAATTAAGTATTATATAAGCCATATCTTTTTTCCCCAGATGTCCTTTAGATTCTTTTGAATTTATAATGTCACTGGAGATCAAAATGAAATAAGAAAAAAAAACATAAGTAGGAAATATAGGGACAAGAACCTCACAATGTGTCACTCTCAATAAAACTCTGTTGAATGAACAAAAGAATGACAAGAAAGAAGGGCTGGCATCTGGTAAGAATAACACAGGACTCATTCATCATTGAGGTGCCATAAGCAACATCCCACTGATTCTTAACATTAATTATCATCTCCCTGTTCATTTAAATCATGGACAACCCAAACTCTAAATTTTTATTTGAGACACAGTGTTTTTAAAAATGATCAGTCACACATGTTTTTAGGTTTGATTACTCAGAATTCCAAGTAACTGACAAAACTCTTGTCATCCTACTTTCCACCAAAAGACAAAGACCAAGACCAAAACCTGACACCAAGGAATTTGGAGGGAAGCCACTGGCAACCCTCTTTAGATGGCTACTACAGAAGTGCCAATCAGCACCTTGCTCCCTCCTCTGTGTATTCTATGCCTGGGTTCTGGCTGCAAGGATGGGGCTTAGCCCTGACCACAGGCTGCACCTGCAAGTTAGTATGTGAGCAGGCAATTCTATGCTTGATTGCAAAATGTTTATCCTTGTGTTTGTAAAAATAAACCAACCACACACAGCATCGCATCAGACTGGTTTCCATCAGCACATCCAAAAGCAATCTTGTGCTGGGCAGAGGCAACTTTCATCCTGAAGGAGAACATTTTCAGGAAGTTAGAAGTTCAAACCCTTCCCCAGCCTTTCAGATGACAAAGTCTAATTAGAAAATCTCATGTTACAGGAGTGTGTTTTATTCCCCCACAAAATGAGATCAAAATAAGGCATAAGGAACATGAGGAAAAAGTTAATTTTGCTTTAATTCATTTATGGAGAATTTTTTAAAATGTGGACATTTGACTAAAACTATGTGGCATTGCTCCACTTTGAAGTCAGGGTTGATTATCTGCCTCTCCTTGCCACCCTCAGGGTCATCCTAGGTTCATTTTCCCATGTTCTCAGGACCAGTCCCTTGAAATCTCATCCAGCCTTACTGGTTTACTTTCTCTGCCCCTTCCCTGCTTCAGCCTAACAAGAAGTCAGGCAACTTGATTGTACAAAACTGATAGGGGACAGCAAGGAAGTGGTGAGGTTGGTGATTGATGACAGGAACAGGTTTTCTCCAAAACTCTCCCTATCCTCCAAGAGGTTCTTCAGCAGCTTGGCCTTCTCAATAATGGGTAAAAAAATTCCCATCAAAAAATAATTTTCCTCCTTAGTATGAGAAAAATATTTTTAACTGGTCATTCATTTGGCCTGATTTCTATGCAGTAAAGATAAATTACAAAACTCATTGCTGAAATTCCCTCCTTGTTTCCTTTCTCTCTTGTTATTTCATACACTGCTCTAAGCCTGAGCATCTGACAGCAGCAGGGCACCAAGTAAATTCACAGGCAGGTAAACCTTTAATGGATTATATGTACAAACAAGCCTCTCTAAGATAATCAAGAATTACCTGCATTCCACTAGAAGTAAATGAAATCATTCCTGCCATCATTTAAACATATTCCTTTTTGTTCAAGTCTCAGAAGAGATGGAAAATAAACACTGATTTTTCTAACAGTTTCCTCTCAGCCCATCTCTACTAGGTAAAATCTTGTTCCTTTCTCTTTTACTTACATGCTACCATTTTTTATAACCCTCTAATTATCATATTTGAATTCTTTAGACCATCTCAGCTTAGTATCTTCTTTTCATATGAAAAGAAAAAGTATCATAAGTTAATTTTCTAACTTGATAAAAGGGAGTGTTCAGCCCAGACTAGGAGGGAGAGAATACATAATGCTGGTATTGTCTTTACTGGCAGATGTTCTATGGTGTTGAAACTGTCTGTGAGGAGCAACAGGCCAAAGGCTTCACTGACATACTCGGTCACCACCCACCTCTTCTTGTCCAAGAACCTTTTCCTGATAAATTTTCTTAATGTGGGGCTTTCTGGAATTCACAGATAACACAATTTAAAATGGCCATAAACAGGATAACTTCACTTAAGGTCCTATGAGGGCTGGGTGACAACTCAACCAGCCTTTCTGAAGGTCATCTGCTTCATGTCTTGGATCAACAACAACCATAAATGGCACATCCGTAGCACAGAATATTAACTTTATCTAACTAAAAAAGGCAAACTCACATAGATACATGCACATGATTGCAAACTTGGCACTTATCTTTAGGCTGATACTTGCTGTGATAGGCTGAATTATGAACCCCAACATACACATATACTTTTTTTTTCTTTAGTAGACAATTTATTTTGATAAACTTGTTCAATAACAAAAATACAAGTGAAGAAAGTTATGCTCATTTATACAGTTTGTACAAACTATTTGTTTTGAAGCTTTAAATTGTAAAAATGTTATAAGCAATTAGAAAACAATTCTTAATGAAGTTGGGGATAATATACACACCTTGATAACAAACCTTAAACTCTCTTGAGGTGACACAATGAATAAGTCCTGTGTTGGGAGGGAATCCTACCTACAAAGACCATTTTTCCTTCATATATATTTTTTAAAGATGCTCAGATTGCATACGTGTTACAGAAAAATTACAGGGATTTCCATGTTCCCCACCTCCCACACCTCCCATTACCTCCCACATAAACATCTTTCATTAGTGTGGCACATCACCTGCAATGGATATACACATCCTGGGCTTTGCCCCTAAGCATGGACCATAGTTCACATTGTATACCCCACTCTCTCTCACATAGTTCTGCATATTATATTCTGATGTAAAATGCCCTATATCTGTCATTGTAATGTTACTCAGGATAATTCCCAAGACCTGAAAAAGCACCTGTATTACAACTGCTTTTTCCTTCCCTGACCCAAAAGTGTCCAGTGGCCAATGGCTTCACCTCACTGTCGTAATTTCTTCCATTGCTTGAATCACAATATGTCTACAACAGAATACCATTAAGTCCACTCTAGTCTATAGCTCTTACCACAATCCTGAGGAGCTTGGGTTGGTTATGTCCACTCCACCTCCAAGTGACAGGGGGCTTATATCCCATGGATATGATGGATGGAATTATCCTGCCTGCAGCTGCAGGCTCTCTCCATTCCCTGGGGTGGCTGTTGTCCATCATCATCTCCTCACCAGGTGACTTGGGTGAGTCCATTGAGCTGTAGAGTA
>JAQZBX010034864.1:0-24816 GCA_029593785.1 Cabassous unicinctus
AGGAGTTGCTTATTATACATCAGTGAAGAAAGTTGTTTCTTGAGATGGTATCTACACCTGTTGAGGATGCTGTGAAAATTGTTAAAATGATAACAAAGTGTTAAGGCTATTACATCAATTTATTTGATAAAGCACTGGCAGGGTATGAAAGGAATGAGACAAATTCATTTTTGAAAGAGGTTCTTCTGTGGATATAATATTATCAAACAGCATCATACGCTACTGAGAAATCTTTCATGAAAGGAAGAATCAATCAATGTAGCAAATTTACTCTTGTGTTATTTCAGAAATTGACACAACCATCCCAAACTTCAGTACCCTTATCAGTCAATAGCCATTAAGGTTGAGGCAAGACCCTCAACCAGCAAAAAGTGTACACTTCAATGAAGGATCAAATGATGGTTAACATTTTATAACAATAAATTATTTTTAATTAAGATATGTACTTTTTAAAAGAAATAATGTTATTGGACGCTATAACTTTTATTTATTGGGAAACCAACCAATACATGTGACTTGCTTTATTGTGATGGCCTGGACCCAAATCTGCACTATCTCTGAAGTATGCCTATATGTTTGCCTTATGAATAGAAAATTTCTGGATGGATTCAAAGAAATAATTACAATGTTTACTGCTGAAGTGATAGACTGGGGATCTGTGTGGTGGAACATTTACTTTGCAAGAAATATTTCTTAATAATATTAAAAGAAAAAGATGCTCTTTGTTGGTTGGAATAAAGCTAAGAGAAATATAAACAAAGACAGAGAGTTAGTGCTTTACATTTTACATTGTAAAGGGCATCCTCATCTTTTATTTCCTTTGCACCCATCATCCTGTAAAGTAGACAGGGCAGGGACTATCACTCCTATGCGAAGGTGTGGGAATGAGGTGCCAGCCTGGACACGAATGGAGACCTCTGCACTCTAGATTCCCTCTCTTCTCCAAAACCCTCAGGCTTTCTTCAACCCAACCCATGCACCTTGCTCTGTAATGTAGTTGTCCATGTTTGTCTTCAAATCAATCTTTGTTGAAAATCTCTCAACCTCATGCATGTTTGTGAGGGATGGGGAGTCCATAGCCCTATATTAAACAGGGTGGGGTAGCAGCAGTGTCTGGACCATGTACCATGTCCTGGGAGAAGAAAGTGGATAGAAGAGATGGAGAGAGAGAGAGAAAGAGGAAGAAATAGGGAGAGAAAAGAATTAGGTGGCTAAAATTTTACTGGTAACTGCATGCAAGTGGTCTCCATATTCTATATTTCAGACAGTCCTCTTTTTCCTCACAGGAGCTATTGAGACATATGTTCCTTGTTCCCTTGACCAATTGCCTTTGATGTTCTCTTGAGTCAGATTCATTTGCTGGCATCCCAGTAGGATACTCCCTGTTTCTGGCAGCCTTTGAGAGCAGGGCAGGTCTTCACATCCAAAATATGGGTTGTGTTTGTACAGGAAACAACAAGGTCTCTGTGTCAGAAAGTCTTGGCCTGCTGTTAAATGTTTAAGCAAGTTATTCAATTCTGTCAAATTTCTATTTACTCAGCTAAATAAATGAAGAAACCAATTCTTATCCTTCAGGATTGCAGATAAAATCAAATGAAGATTCTAAGCCCAATATCTAGCTCATACAAGGAGCTCAATTTAATGATTTCTTCCACCCCACTATCAACAGACAAGTTTGTTCCTATACTTAGTATATTCTCCTTGTATCCATATTGGGAACTACAGGCATTTTTTAAAAAGATACTTAGATTATACAAATGTCACATAAAAAAATATACATTCCCATATGCCTTGCTTCCCACACCTCCCACATTTTCTTACATTAACAACAACCTTTATTAGTGAGGTACATTCATTATAATTGAAGAACAAATTTTGGAGCATTGCCACTAAGCGTGGATCAAGTTTACATTGTAGTTTACACTCTCTCCCACACAACTCTGTAGGTTGTGGCAAGATTTATAATGGCCTGCATCTGTCATTGCAGTATATTCAGGACAAATCCCAAGTTCCTAAAATGCCCCAATATTACACATGTTTTTCCCTCTCCCTGCTCTCAGAACCTCCAGTGGCTACTACCTCCAGGTAATGATATAATTTCTTCTATTGCTATAATCACAATAACTCTAGAGTAAAATACCAGTAAGTCTCCTTTAGTTCCCCCATTCTGAGGATTCTGGGATGATGATGCCCACTCCACCTCTAATTGAGAGGTGGCTTCAATCCCACAGGGCCAATGGATGGGACTCTCTTCCTTGCAGTTGTAGGCTCTCTTGGTTCCTTGGTATGGTTGTTGTCCATCGTGACCTCCATGGTATTTGTCCTACATGAGTCCAATGAACTGGAGAGAAGGTATTGCACCTATGTTTAGATTCAGGGTCCAACTGGCACATGGAGAGCCCAAAGATTTAAGTCTCTTGGATGTACACCTAACTCTAGTACTAATTATAGGTTCAAATAGAAGGACGGAAGAGCCATATGTAGGGAAACCACACCTGAGTCCAACTCTGTTACTCTGGGAAGCATAAATTCCAAAGTAGGGGCCACTGACAAAGCACCAAACTCCTGAGCTATCCACCTGACTACAGTGTCTGGATGTCTCCAGATCCCTTAGGAGCCCCACTATTTGGGGTACTATCTTCTTTGACAATCATAGAGATCCTGCTGAGACACGTGTAAGCGTAATCTCTGAAATGACCTCCTGACTCACTTTGAAGACTCTTAGCCATAGAAACTCATTTGTCTTTACAATTTCCCCATTTTGGTCAAGGTCTTTTTCCATTTGCATTGCCAGTTGGTGGTTGGTAGTAATGCCTTGGTGCCAGGGAGGCTCATCCCCAAGAATCATGTCCCACCTTGGGGGGAAGGTAATGTATTTATATGCTGATTTCAACTTAGAGGGAATACAGGCATTGCTTGATAACTCTTGAGATGAGCCTGGAAGACCCTTTTCTGGCTGAAAACACACACTTGCCTCCCAGAACCCTCTTACCTGGAACAGGTCTTAATATGGAATAGAGAGCTCATCCATGTCAGAGAGGCAGCAAAATGATACCCACACAGACACCTGACATAAAAAAAGCCATATGAGAGTCTGATTGATTAAATAAAACTTTTGCTTATTTTTCTATTGCATTTTAGCCATGCACATGTGATACATGTTATTTCATGCATAATCTTCTCTTTTGATGATAATATTGTCAGTCTGAAGTAAGTAAAGGGAAAAGAAATTCATGGAGTATACACATTACAGGTAGCCAATATCCCTGAAAAGTATTAATATTTGTACTTCAAATATTAAGTTTGGAATAGTGACCCAATCCCAACTGCTAATTTACAAGTTTTATTAACTGTGACAACCAAAGCACAAGTGACAAAAATATATAGCACTTTATAAAAATGTAAAAATTTGTCATTAAATATCAAACAAAATCAATACAATTTAAAGAAAACCTACAAAATGGGAGAAAATATTTTCAAATCATAAATCTGAAAAAAATACTTGTTTAAAGAATATACTGAGAACACCTATAACACCATAATTAAATAAAATTAACCAAATAAAAACTATGATCAATGTATCTGATAGACATTTCTCCATAGATGAAGTAGAGCTTGTTAATAAATATATGAAAATTTACTTGACATCATTAGTAATCAGTGTAATGCAAATCAAAACCACAGTAAGTTACTACTTTACAAACTGTGATAGTTCATCTTATGTGTTAACTAAGTTAGGTTATAGTGTCCAGTTGTTTGTTAAAAAAACAACTTAGTTAGGTTATGGTGTCCAGTTATTTGTTAAAAAACTGGCATAGTTTTTTTTTACTGTGGTGGTGTTTTGTAGAGGATATTCATATCTACAGTCAGTTGACTTTAAATATAGATTACCCTTCATGATGTGGTTGGGCCTAATCCAATTATTTATAGGTCTTACCACCAAGAATTGAGGATTCCAAAGATCACTAATTCTTACCAGAATTTCAAGCATCCCAGGTTCCCCTGAGGAATTAAGACTCAAGACTTCAATGCCACTTTAATTAGAATTACCATCCTTGGTTCACCCTACAGACTCCTGTAATGCCTACCACACATACATATATCATCTGGAGAATATACATCCACTATGGAGGATTTAATAAAAAATAGATAATAACAAGTCTTAGTGAGGTAGACTATTTGAAACTGTCATACATTTCTGGTAGAAATGTAAAATATTACAGTTAATTTGCATAACAATATGGCAGTTCTGCAAAAGATTAAACATAGTGTTACTTATGACCCAGCAATCCTACATTGCTATATGCCCAGATGAAATGAAATGTATCACCATGAATACATTTGTACAGGAATGTACATAGCATCATTATACATAGTAGCTCTAAACAGGAAAGAGTACAAATTCTCATCACCTGATGAATGGATAAACAAAATGTGATGTATTCATACAATAAAATATGGTTTGGTTATAGAAATCAGTGAAGTATTGATAGATGCCTCAACATGGAAGAACCAGAAAAATATGTTAAGTAGAAGAAGTCAGGCACAAAGACCACATATTGTGTGATTCCATTTAAAATGAAATGCCCAGAATAGGTAAATGGATAGTCAATTAAAGTAAATTTGTGGTTAACTAGGACAGAGGGCATCTATGCTAATGGAGAGTGACTGCTATTGGGTATAGGGTTCTTTTTCTGGAGTGATGACTATTTCTAAAACTGATTGTGGTGACGGTTTCACCATTCTGTGAAAATACTAAAAGCCATTGAATTGAATACTTAATTGGGTGAATTGTATGGGTATGAATTATATCTCAATAAAGATGTTTTTAAAAAAAGAAAGTGAAAGCTGATTTATTTTACTTACAAGATTCAAACGTGTCTTTGTCCTGGAACAATGTATCTAGGCAAATGCTATAAGCTTGATCTTGACCAACCCAAAGAATATGAATAAATATCCATAAATAATACTTCAGAGAAAGAAGGAGGAAGACTTCTATGGAAGGAAAGAATGAGAAGGTGCTGGTTATAAGAAGAGTAAGTAGCAACATTCTTCAGCCAGACATTGTGTGTGCACAGACTGTGAGGCACATCCAGCTCTGTTACCTATCCTGGGCAGGGTCCCCTGTATGCATTAGCCCTGAACCACAACCATGCTCCACTCAGTGCTGAGGGAGTCTAGTACTGTGAACTGCCTGAGCGCCCCCTTACACACTGCCATATCCAACCCCACATTGTACAGTTAGAATACTGAGGAACAGGGAGGCAGGGATTGGACCAGAGCATAAGAAGTAGACTAGGTAGAGAGGATAAGGAAGCTTCCAATCTTCCAAACAAGGAGGCAACCCTCTTCATTAGGCTGCTTTTGGAAAGAAAGGCTCTACATTCTGGAGACCCCTGCCTGCCCCTGCTTATATTGGGCTATTTTCCTTTTCCCACTAGTACAGAGGCACACACACTAACTTCACAGGTGGGAACCAAAGGTGTGGCCTTAGGGTGGAATAGACACCAGTAAGGTGAAAATTGGGAAAAAAAATCACTCTAGGCAGCTCAGTCATGAGACAGTGCCATTCAGTACCCTAGCAACATGCCCATGAGCCCATAACATGTGGAGCAGAGAGGGAAAGATGTCAGGCTGATGGACAGGGGTATCCACAAAGTTCCCAGAGGTCTACCTGAGTTTGTTCCATCCCCAGGGCAGCCTGGAGAGGACAGAAGGGAGTCCTGCAATCCACTACTCAGGGTCCCTGGAACTAAGATGAGTCTCCTCACCTACCCATATAGTGTGAATAAGGATACAGAGAGATGGCAGGTTTTCCTCTATAAATTGGTGTGCTTGAAGTGGGTTACCCAAGTGTTCACTGAGCTCAGTGTTCTTTGACCTTAGATATCCATGGATAACTCACTGTGCTGTGCTGCCCATGTAAACCACTTTATATTCCATGGAGGTTGTTCTAATAAGAAGGTTGGGGACTCGGACTGTGGACTAGGTGTAGGGCAGAACATGGCAGAGCCTTGGGCCACAAGTCTGGTGTTTAAGGGTAAGAGTGTCCTTGTTGGTGCCATGGGGCCATCCTTTGTAACTGTGGCTAGAATCATTATCTGAATAGTGGTGAGGATGCTTTGTAAGAAATGGAAACAAGGCCAGTGCAGGCCAAAAGAAGGGCAATAGAGTCTTCCACTTCTCTTTCTTCACCCATGGGCCATCAGGTACTGCTCCTTTGACCCCAGTGGGCTCCCAGAGATCTCTTACCTTGATGACATCAGAGTTGTGTGTTGTGTTTTGTGACTTTCCTGCTTGAGGCTTCAGTTCTAACTGTGACCACCAGGGGACTGGCAGCCTGTTCTGCCAGCTGAGCCCTCTAGGCTTTGCTGGAGCAACTGGAACCAGTTAAGAGTCATTAAGAGGATATTGTTGGTGTTCCCTTGCCTCAGATTTACAACTTTTATCATGAGCACTCATATCCAAGATCTAAGCCATTCAGAGGCTGGTAGAAGGGCTCTGTGATCATCTCATTTATTCAATCAGCAACTATGACCCAAGCACTTACCTAGGTAATAAGTTAGGCATGGGGTCATGTTCTAAAATTGTCAGACTTTGTCCCTGCTATCCAGGAGCTCAGAGTCTGGAGGTAGGGGTGAACAAAAGCAGTAAAACAAATACTTGTGATAGAAAAGAGCACATGCCAGGATGAAAATCAATCAAGGTGTTGCCAGGTAGGGCTGAGATCCACTAGGTCAGTGAGTCTGAAAGGGCTCACTGAGGAGACATTTATGCTGTGTCCAGAATGAATGGCAGGTGTTCATCAATCAGACCTCACCCATCCCTACTTTCTTTTCTGGGGAAGTCATGGACACACACTAAGTGATCATACTCTGGCATTCATCTATCCCCACCTTCTCTTCTATTGTGCCGTTTCCATTCCACAGCCTTGGGGAGTTGTTAATTCTAATGAAAAGGCCCACCCAGACTTTAAACCCCAGAAACTAGAAACAGGAAGCCCAAGATGCTAATCAGAGCAGGAATTCTGAGTGGCAAGACCCCACAAGGTAGATTAAAACTACACTTAAACAGTATAGACTTTTCTCATTTCTCCATTGCAAAGTGGGGTGTGTGGAGCTGTCATTTACTGACCCTGATCCTAGCAGTTCTGGCCAACCTGAGAGACCAGTTGTGATGAGATTTCTTCCGTTGCTCTTCTAGACTCTTTGTGCTGTGTAAGGGACAAAAAGTTTATTTGACCTTTTGTCCTTTAGGACATATTATTCTGTGCAAGTAATAAAGAGGTCATTTGTTGAAAGTTTCTCTTGTGTCTATGAGCTTGTGTTCCTATGATGCACCATTGAAGCAACTCACTTCACAGCCAGAGCAAGCCCTGCACACGTCTGGGAGTGGTGTGACAAGGAGAAGGCACACATATGTAGAGATTCAAAGACAGAAGCATATGTGGCCAGAAAGGAGGTTAGAAAGATGGCCAGTGGAGCAGGAGTAAGCTTAGAGGAGAGGAGGAGAGGGATCAGGAGGGTATGGCCAAATTCTGGGGCCTCATGGATTGTACTATGTATCTATTAGTTTGTGACATTACCCACAAATTTATCAGCTTACAAGACATGTTTATGTCAGTTTCTGTGAACAAGGTATTCAGGACAGGCTTATTTGTTTGATTTTGCTCCAAGGTTTCTCCCAAGGCTAAGGCTGTGATCTCAACTGTAGCTCAACTGGGAAGGATCTGCCCATAAGGTTACTCATGTGTAATTGGCAGGATTCACTTTGGACTGAGGGCCTATGTCCCTTTATATTTTTCCTGTCCTTCTTCTGTTTTATTTTTGCCATTTGGTACATTCCATAGGGCACCCTATAACATTATAGCTTGTTTTCCAGAGTAAGGAATAAGAGAGGGGGAGAAAGCTTCAGACAAAGATTAGATAGATAGAAAGATAGATAGATAGAGAGAGAGATGATATATAAATAGATATAGATAGATAGACGTATACATAGAGAGAGAATTATCAGGACAGAAGTCACAGATGTTTTGTTTCTAAATCTTAGATGTCAAATATTATCTCTTTGTCCAAATTCTATTGATTAGAAATAAGTCGTTAATTCTATTTAACATCCAAAAGCATATTAGATAAGGATGTGTATACTAGGAGGCAGAGATCCTTGGACACCATTTAAAGGCACAATATAACTAAAATGAGGCATTTAATCTTATTCTAAATAGGTAGCCACTGAAGCATTTTAAGCCAGAGGGTTATATATATGATTTTCATTGTATTTCGAACACATCATGGTGTAGACTGTGAACTGAAGCCAAGAAGGGGAGTTACTTTCACAAGATCACATCAGAAGAAACCAGCCCTGTTTTGGGTTGAACTTCCTGCTACCTCATACCTTTTTGTGATTCCTCCATTTCTAAGTTCATGTATTAGGTGCCTGTGACACCATGCCACATGTTTTATAGAGATTATTGCATATATACCTTCTAAAGTCCTTAGGAAGTACATGGTGGAATGATCCTCATGATTCAGGTAGGGAGACTGGGGAGGCCCAAAAGGTACAATGACTTTTCCAGGGTCATAGAATTGGTAGAAGAAGGAACAAGTTCTGAACCTATCTCTACCTCCTCAATATTGGAGTCATTTATTTCCCAGTTCTTCCCAGGGTCTGCATGGATGACTGTGTTGGTGTAACTGTAGAGTTAAATAGATGTTGTGGGAGAGCAGAGTGATTAATGAGCAGCACAAAGTAGCCTTAGGTCAGATTTTATTCAAGGTAGATCACAGGTAAAGAAACCCTAGGAAATAACATCACTTCCTTTGAGATATAACTCAAAAGAACATGGAAACTGGGAGCTGGACACAAATATTCAAGAGACAGCCCCCTACCAAGCTCATTTGAACAGAGACACTCAAGATAACTAGATTTTTTCTTTTTTGCCTATTTCCCAAGGCTCTTGCTTCAGTAAAAGGTGAAGTGAGAGACTTTTACAATGCTAAAGGCATTCGCTAAATACTCACCCAGAAGACTTTGTCCATTTGTAGGAGACTCCAAAAGGTGACACAGGGCAGGGATAAAATGACCATGTGAATAATTGTGGTTCTTTCTGGGAAAACTCACAACAATTCCCACTCCCAGCATTTGTGTGTGGAGGGGAGGGGAATGAGGGGTGGTCAGGCTATAGGTGGGAGGAGACTTTTAGTAGAATGGAATCCTCATAAGCCTAAAGTGTTCACACCCAGATGATAAATAGCAAGGTGGGAAGAAGAGTGCTGGGGCAGTGACCTTCTTCCCAGATGTCAATCAACAACCATCATCTCCTTTCCTCATGGGCTGAAGATTGTGCAGACAGGGTTCTGTCTGTAATCTGGAGAGATGAACATCATGGGGTCAAGGGCCAGGAAGGACTGTGCTGCCTCCTGGCCTGGCTGCTAGGCACTGTCTTTGCAGAGTTCCACCCAGAAAATTGGTGAGGAATTGGACCAACTGAGTCATCTATACCATCTTTCTGTGTAAGAAGAAAATGCACCACACAGCCAACAAGGGCCAGTGCACACTACAGGTAAGAGTGGGTGCAGAGCAGTCTCTACATCTAGGGTCCAATGAGATCCAGAAAGAGCCTCCCAGACCCCACCCTGGTGACTCCCAAGACTCACTCTCAGTGTTTTCCTGATTATTGGTCCATGGCCCCACTCCCAAAGGTATCTGAACTGATATTCCCCCATCCCCATTGCCAAGCCCCTGCTATGGTCATGTGCAGCCACTTTACCTATATTTGTGATAATACAGAAAAGAGGCTTTATAGTGTTTTTACTTCATGTGGAACCATGAGTGTCTTTGCATTTTGCTACTGTTTTGTTTGTTTTAACTACTTAACCCCAAGTATCCCATGTGTTACTCTGCTTGACTATACTTCCACAACTTTTGCAATCTTATTAAACATCATACTTAGAAGGACTGTATTTATCAAGAAATGGCGAGGGCAAAATTCTACATCCCTGTCTCTGTAACTTGTCATCCTGAGGAACACTTCACTGTGACCCCTTCAGGGCAGGTGATTGGGCTACATAATGTTCCAGAAGGAAGGTCTGTCACCACAGAGATTCAACTTCTCACTGCTGCTGGAACTTCCTTTCTGTTGTCATTTCAACAATGCTGCAGGGAACAGCATATATGTGGCTCCTAATATTCTATTCAGTATTCAAGACCCTCAGGAATGGGATTGCTGGATTGAAGTATGGGCATAATTAAAATTTTAATACCTAGAGCAAGCTAACTTTGAAATAGTGCCATTTCAGTTAGGCTGCCAACAGCAGTCATCAAGCTGGAGGCTTCCTTACAAACCACCAGTCATGGTGTTATTCTTTTAACTTTTGTTAATCTGGTTTCAGAACAGGAGGTAGAATTACATGTTCCTCCTTTATCCCAACCTCTGTATGAAAATGGTTCAGCTTTGACTTTAACCAAGACTAGCATAGTGAAGAAAATCAAAGCAGGTAGGCTGGAGAAGTTGGTGGGATACCTAGTGCCTGCCTTCCAGTGTGAAGGAACTCTCTTTCATCACCAACTTCCTACACAGCTACAAAGACTAGGCCATCATACAATAGGTCTTGGAACTTCTTTTCACAAGTTGAGCACCTCATTCCATCCACAGACATGGCTCTGCCACATACTAGCAGTGTGTGTTGGGAATGTCACATCACCGATCTGAGACTCAGGTGGCTCCTCTGACAGGTGGGGTGGACAGAGGACAGATTTCTTAGGAGTAATATGAGGATTAAATATGATAAGTCATGGAAAGTACTCACCCAGTGCCAAGCTCTGGGATAAGGGCTGCTAGGGGTGCTGCGGCTGTTCGTATTTATTGTTTTCTTCTCTCTTATGAAGAAGTGCTCTGTCTCACCCCTTCATGACACTGTGGCCATGGTCAAATCCAATTTTAAATTTGTAAAGAAGATTTAAGGTTCTATATAGGGGGTCCACATCTTTGGTGTTGCTAGAACAGGGTTCACTGGTGGCTGAAAGAGGCGACCAATGCCTTCTCAATTATCGGGGAAGATGTTAGTTGAGGCTCATTCATTCAATGAATATATACTAAGCGCTTGTATTTGAAGGCACTTATTCTAGGCATTTAGCATGATTCATTGAACAAAAGAAACACTTATCCCTGTCTCCTGAGCTACCATTCTAGTTGGGGAGTCAATATCAATACCTATCCTAAGCAGGATATAGCAATATGTTATATTTATTGCCATCCAGTCTCCTCTAGATATAGAAGTATCCTCCCATATAATGAATAGTATGGCAAATCCCTGGACTTACTAAAAAAGTAAGTAGACTTTGGGTCAAGAAGGAGGGTCTCTTGTCTCCACAGCACAATGGGGGATATGGATTGGGTAACTATGGCTCAGGAAAGACACGGTTGAATCCTGAGTCACACAATCTGAAGACTCCTGCTAGATAGCTGAGGACTGGGGGCTTCCCCCTGTAAGAGGAAAAATGTCAAGGAGAGCTGTGAATGGGGCCTTGGTCACCCAGGGTAGGAAAGAGGTGACTGGGATCTCAGGGCTAGCCATTAAGAAAACCCATGACTACCACAGCTCATTCACAGCTTTGCTTGCATCATGAGCTCCTCCCCATCACAAGATTGTCATCCCAGACAGGGAGATGAGGTGAGCAACCCAGTCACAAATCTGCCAAACTCAGTTAAGGGTACTCAGCTGCATTAAGGCTGAGCAAATCTTTGTCCCCACCTATCAGTAGAACAGTATCAGTGAGAAGAAGTGACACATGGCATACAGAATAAGGTAGCATGTTAATGCATAAAACGTAGGTTGAGGCACAGCGTTCCTGGCAAAGCTGAGGCATGAGGACAGACTGTTCCAGCATCCTTCAAATATTTGTGGATCAAATGCAATGAACAGAGAAGACAATGCCTCTCCTGGCCCACATAAAATTGGTATTCCTGTGACAAAAGGGGCCAAGAAAGACAGAGAATTATGTCAGGCTTCTCTGCAGAAGGGCAGAATTGGTCAGACTAGTTACTTAGATCTCTCTATAATTGAGACTCTTTGCTCACCTTCTGCTCAGTGATGAGGTCTGTTATAGTCAGGGCAGTCTGAATGGGGTCAGGGTGTGGAGTGTGGGGTAGTGATCTTCCTGAAGGGCAGGGTCAAGCATTGGGGCCCAGCCCCAGCAAGAGTGTTGTGAGAGGGCAGTGTGGAAGGAAAGGACAAGCTTTTGACTCTATTTCCCACCTGACTACCCCAGTGCCATCTCCTCCATTCTGAGCAACTGTCTGTATGATTTTTCTGATTTTTTCAAATTTTCCCTGCTTCAATGTGCTGGTGACCTACCTACAACTCATTGTGCCTGGATCAGAGCTACAGTAAGTTACCCAGCTTCTCCTTATCGAGCATGAGCATGCAGAGGCCATTCAGGCAGAGCCACAGGGGGAGCAGGAATAGGGGTTGGTGCCCATGAGCAGATGATTTAGCATCAGATTCAGCTTCCAGAGTGGAGGCAACTCAGGCTTTAGAAGCATCTCCAGAGTCAGCTCTAGCACTCATTCCAGCAGTGGTTCAAGAGCTAAAGAGTGAGAGAGTCTCTGCCTTTCCCAACCCAAGTCATACACTGAGGGAGGAGAGACACCCTCTTTCAGAGTGTAAAGGTGGTCACATCTGGTACCTATTTTTGTCTTATTTAAGTACAAGTGCCAAAGAGGGGGTGGGGGGATCTGGGAGAATGAATTTCTGAATAAAAGGAAAAAAATACACTAACCATTTCATTAATATTTGGACAATATTTGTGTTGTAAATAGCTATTTCTTGACCTAATATTACATTAAATTCCTTTTTCTACTATAGTCTGATAGTTATAGTTTTGTTCTTTCATTTCCTATGTCAATTTTAAAGAGATACAAACTTTCTCACTCTTCATTGAATTTAAAAAGTCTTTAGGATTATCAGTTTATGTGGGATAGGGCTCAAAGCACCTGCCACCCTTCTGTGGCTTACTGAATAAATGCATCAGTCCTCGTTTTGCAGATATGTACATTTCAGTTTCATTAAACTGGGTAAGGAGCTGAGACAGCCAATCAGAACTCCTGGGATGAGGGTTTAAGAGGTTTTCATAGGGCATAATAACAAAATCTGAAATGTGTGTGTCTTTAAAAATTACATTTACAAGGACCACTTCCTGGTGCAGGACAGTTGCTTACCTTCTACTGCTTTCAAAGAAGAGGGAATATTTTCTGCTACTCATGCTGAGATTTCTTTTTACAAATATTAGGAATTAGTACTTTTTGAGATGAATTCTGGAATTCCGTCAACACTAAGTGGGTAAAAATGTAAAAGATCAATACTTACAAGGCAGAAAGATAAAGCCCAGGGGAAAATTTATAGCAAGTGGATGAAGGGCAGACAGGACTGTGCATGCCCCGTGGGCCTCTAGAGGGCAATGTGGTCAAACCTTTACCTTAGATTGAATCCTCAAGGGAACCTGGTCCTTGATCTCAGAATTTTTTCCTGGTTGATTTGTATCCAGTTCAAACATTTGTGATGCAGCTTTTAAGGCTACAGCTGGACCTCCTTCCATAAGCATTACTGTTCCCTATGAACTCTTATTTCCAGTATCCCTGCAATTCCATGTTCCACTTTATTTAACCAGAAATTTCCTAGAAGGCTCTCAGCCTCTCTGTCAGGTCCCTGGTTGCCACTGCTCTCTGACTGGGGCCTGGTGAATTACTGCTGAGCTCACATTTGCCAGGATAAGGGCCCTTATTCCATTCCAGAGAAGGACACCTCACTCTCTCCCCTTCTGAAAAAGGGGAAGTCTGGAACTTGTGATTCTGAGTTTCAACAACTCAGGTGATCTTAATTTACATACTCAGTTATATTGTTACTGATTTTTCCTAACAGTAGCTCGGCCCAAGCCCTTAGAGTTTATTGTCCTTGGGCTGATGGCGTCTTTTGCCCAAACTCTTGTGTTTTAGTTATGACCAGCAAATGGAATCTTCCTCTCGAGGAGAGTTGAAAGATGGGACATGCTACAGATATGGGGAGAGTGAGTGCCATCAAGTCTAATGATCTACAGGCACACAGGGACACAAGCTCACCTTTTAAAGCACTGGGGAATCTCCAGTTAGTATGGTGGCTGACTCTGCCCTAAGCTCATTTGTTTGCCTTCCCAGGGCTTTCCCATGATTGGGAGCTAAAGTGGTAAAACCTGGCACAGCACTGCACCTTCAGGATGCCACAACATCCCTCAGTCTGCACCTTGTTGTGTTTGGACATCACCTCCTAGGAACACCTATAAATGCAAAAGCCAGATCAATTGCAGTTTGATACAAGTTCCCCTTTCTTTATTGATAGTTTCAAGTATCAGTCAGATATACCTCAGGGCTCAATTCTCAGCCTCCTCATGGTAGCTAAGGGTCTGACCACAAACCCTGGCTCCAACCATTGCTGAGGTGGCACAGCTGTCCAGAGGTGAGTTTTGTTGAATGAATCACAAAAATGGTTCTGCCTTTCCCTTAAGGGCAGGAGTGCCAAGTCACAAGGTTAGTCCAGTGTCTAAGGCAGGGGTTCTTAACAAAGTGTCCATGAGCTTGAAATTAAATTTAAAAAATTATTCTTGTGGGGATGCATTGGTGCAGGTGTGACATATTTAATAAACATATTATATATTTAATAAATAATACACAGTAGTGTGGACTTAGTAAGAGGTCTGTGGTTTTGACTTGATTGGCAAAAGGGTCCATGGAACAAAAAAGGTTAAGAAACCCTGGTCTAGAGGAAGTCATATGTGTCCAAGGAAATTTGCCCACAGGGCTGGGAGGCTTCTGAGAGCAGAGACAGCACGTAATATTTAAAAAGCCTACTGCATGCTTGTATGTCAAGAGGATGGATATATTATTGCACCTTCAGGCTACCATTGGCCAAGGGTGCACTGAGAGTCACCCAGCAGACCCACATTTGCAGTGAGGGTCTATTTCACTGTTATTTTGCAGGAAATCTCTATTTATACCTGAGACTCCTTGACCAAACCAGAAAGCCCAGGTAGCCAAGGCAGTCAAATGCAGGGCTGGGGTTCCCCCCCTCCTGGAAGAGAGAGGGTCTTCACCCTGCTCAGGGTCTGCTGAGTGGGGTAGCAGGACCACAGCTGTACTTGATTCCACATGGGAAGGGGTTACATTGGATCCTGATAGAGAGTA
Organism: Cabassous unicinctus; assembly: GCA_029593785.1. NCBI lineage: Eukaryota > Metazoa > Chordata > Mammalia > Cingulata > Chlamyphoridae > Cabassous > Cabassous unicinctus. The sequence continues at coordinate 15,215 of JAQZBX010034864.1, forward strand.
GGTATGCAGTAGTATGCAACACTTTCTTTTTTCTGAAAACTGATTATTTTTTTAAACTATAATATATTTTAGCATCTGTGGATTCTTATTTTTACTTGTCATGGTTATTGCTGCTGGTGCTATTTTTGATATTTTGACTTCTTGGTTTACTCAGATTTGTGTGGAACCATTTTGGGCTATATCTATAAAGTCTCTCTCTCCTGTACTACATATCTCTGGGTGACTGTATACCCTCCCACAGCTGTGACAAACAAATGTCCCAAGACATGGCCAATTGCCCCCTGAGTAGAGAGTAGCCACCAGTTGAGAATCACTACTCTTGGAGTGGGCAAATTGAGTGGTCCTCTTGGCTTCTTCAGCCTCTTGTTACCTGATATGGGTTTACATCCCAGACAAGTTGCATCTGTGGGCATTGATGTAGGGTCCAGGTGAGCCTGGACCCATCCATCTCCTCATTTTAATGTCCAATGATGGCCACTGTTTCCCATTACAATTAGCCTTTCAAATATCTGGACATATGGTCAGGTACCCACTACTGGACCTGGCAAGCTCTTATCAAATGCATAATGCTTTTGGTAAGGATGAGAAAATTCCAGAATATAATGTCAGGTCAAAATCACAAAGTGTTCCATGATCATTTCCAGTTTCCCCTAGACAGTGGTCACAGCTGAAGAATTTCAACAAGCAAACCCATGTCCTATCTACGTGGACTGTCTTGTGACACCATGTTCTTGAAATGTGGATACACTTTCTGTCACTGCTGCATCTCTGTGCTTGAGTAGGACCTACAGGGGGAGTTTTATTGTACCCCAAATGCCAGTAAGTCTCTTGGAAAAATGAGAGCGGGCTCAGGTGGAAGCTGGGGAAGCTGGTTTCCAAGAACAAGGAATTGAAGCTCCAGCAGAGAACTAGTCTACACATAAACTTAAGGATCCTAAAGGTCCAAGGTAAGGCATATGTACTAATGCCTCCCTTACCTTTAAGCTGAGAGCAACAGCCAACATTGCAACTGGTGCCCCCATCAATGTGGAGATTATTTGACACTTAAAATGTCTGTGCTCTGCTCTGACATTAGTGGATCTCACTCTTGACTTCCTATTTGAGTCACCTGTATGAAATTTTGCCTATTCTTGGATAAACTACCTAACAGACCTTGATTTTGCTTCATTCAAACTTTCATTTGGCATAATGGAAAATTGCTTCAAGAATTTTGTCCTCCTTGCTCCCACCATTTAGCCCAGTACCAGGCAGGTCCCAGGGTCCTATAATGAGCTGGCAGCCAACTTGGAATAAATGGGCAACACATTTCTGTCCACAAATGGGCAACACAATGTCTCTATATTCACAGTCTTAATTGTAACTGCAGTTCTGTAGTCTCTATATCCAGACATTATTTGGAGAATTTTTAAGGCACGATGTCCTTCCTCTCTAAGTTTTAAATACTCTTCTACATGCAAGTTTCCTAGATTCTCTCAAAGTCAAAGACCTCCCTATCCTATCCCAGGCCAAAGGGGAAACTTGTATGTGGGAAACCTCTGCCCCCAGGTAACATGTCTCCAGGCAGAACGTCAGGCATAATCTCTTCACTTTCAATATATACTGGCAAAACAGAATACAGAAATGAAAACACCTATCTAACAAAATTGGGGAAAGGATATTGGGAATTACAGAGAAAAAAATCAATATTTTAAAATTTTACTTCTATAAGTATCATTCTTGTGTTGCTTTTTAATTCAAAATATCTATACTGTTTCTGCACTGGGTTAGGTGTCCTATCATGTAGAATAAATTTGGGAACAAAATCATCATGGTCTCTGCCTCCATGTAGCTTATGCATTAAAAGCAGAAAAAATATTAAATCAAATAATTACATAATATAATATTAAAATATAATAATTGTTAAAAATATAGGAAAATGTTGCTACAAAATTTACTTAGGGTAATATGATAAAGACAGGGAGGTCAATTAAGGGTTTCCTGGAAAAATTCTAACTTCTATAGGAAGAATAGAATTAAAGTAGTTGAGTATGAGAGCTATTTGGTCAACTTTGCAGGAGAAGTAAAGAGTTTAACTATATATTTTCCATTTGCTTAACTACTTATTTTATTTCCCAGAGAGCAAATGACCTAGGATGTTGACACATCTAATGCATTACTCATAATTTCTGATTACCTATGAATGTAAGAGTTCTGTTTCTGATGACCTGAAGAGCCTCAGATTAGCATTTCAAAGTAAATAAGCAAAAGCATGTTGGGAGATTCAGCTAAGCATTGTGTGTCCTGGCCTGACCTCAGTTTACCACTGGCTGTCATCTTTGTGAGATGGACGTGGGGCAGGGCAAAGTATCGATCTGGGAGTTTGCAGAGAATCTGGTCAACAGCAGTGAGAGATCCAATTCTCTATTAAACTTGAGTATTAGACTGTGAGTTTCAAAAAGAGAAAATATTTATCTTCCAGCACTACACCTCAGACCATCTTCTGAAAGAATCCTCAATTATACTGAGTAGACATGTTCCTGGATGTGGATATTGGAAACATGCCCCTTTTCAAGGTGAATCCCGTATATGCACACTCAGATCTCACATGAAACACCCTGGGCAGAGGACCTTTTTCATTGTAAAGCATTCAACCAATGTTAGAGATAGTGGAGAAAATGATGACAACGGGTGATGGATGGTGGTGAGGAGAGTGAAGATGAGGCACAATTGGAACAGAATCCAATGATAAGTATAGTGAGATATTACTAGACATCTGCAAATTGTAACTTCTGTTCTTCACATCCAGAACTAGTTATTCAAGAATATTCATTGATTTGCTCATTTAGGAAGTTTTCGTTCTAGGTTCTCCTGTGAAATTTGAGAAGATGCACAATATAGTTAAGATCTCTTCGTTTGTGAATTTTACAGTGTGGGGAAAGAAAGACATTCAGTTTATGAGAAGAGTGGTTCCCAAAATACACATCACAAATTTTCCATCATTAGTACCAGCAAATAATTCTTCACAGAAGCCCAGGGAAACCTTATATTGGCAACATCCTGAGAATATTCAGCAGTCTGAAGCTCCCAGTAATGGCCATTGAAAATCATTCACACCTGAGAAGGGCAAAGAACCAAGACTAAACAGTTTCATATCATCTGGTTGAGTCTAGCCACAGGAATCATGCCAGGAAATGGAAAGAGAGGGACTCAAAGGCCAATCAAAAGGCAGGTATAGCCTTTTATTCTTTGTTTCCACAGCACTTCTTTGATCAGTACTTTCCCCAAGGACCAGAACCAGATTGGGTGAGCAAATCTTCTCTCTGACTTCCACCTGTCTTTTTCCTTCCATTTCACTCCCCGATCGCTTACTGTGTGTGTGGAATACATAAAAAAATAAGGAAGAGAAGTATCAGAAACTATCAAGTCTTGCAACTTTGCTTTGGCAACAATGTTGAAGTGCAAAACATTTAAATTTGCAGAGAGATTGTGCATCCAGGATATCTACTCTTTAAAACTAGGTGTTTCCCAAATTTAAATTAATTAAAAGAATGGTTATATAACAGGCTAAATCAAACCTCCCAGTTATTTCTAAAATTGAGTCTGAGACATAAAGAATTGCAGGGCTTTAGGTATTAGAGAACTGAAGTGAAATAATGAAAATATCAAAAGTCAAAGGGAATGAGTAATTGTTCAGAATTGGTGGAGGTATCAGTTCTGACTGTGAGATTCATGGATGCTGAGGAGACAAATGAAAATCTGAATACTTGAAAATGAGAAATCACAAAAGGGGTAAAGCAAATTTCAAATGGTTAGAGTCAATTGTGAGAGCTAGTGTTATGGTGATTTGACTGATTGGCTTTGAGCTACTCATTTACCATCCAGACATTCTGGATTCCATAATTTTTAATCAATAAATAACTTTGGTGATAATGATTTTTTGTTTGTTTTTTATGACCACAGGAGTAGTGTTAGAGTGAGAAAGAGCTAGGTAATACAATCTATGTGGAATGTGTCATATTGTTCCAGGGACTGGTAGTTGGCTACAAGGAAGGGTTAATGGGTAGTGAAGCCTGAAACTGGACAAATTAACATCTGTAAGATTTAACAGAGTAACAATGAGGATTCCCATCACAATTCTGGATAGTACAGAGTAGGTGGAGATTGGACAGACAGCATTTGAGATGGCTGCAGGGTACTCAGTATCTTCAGTGGAAGATTTCAGTGAGAGCAGGAAGTAGAAAGGAAAGTTTAGAGAAGAGATTTAAGACACTCTTAATGATGATGGTGGTCTTTGTTTTCCAAAGGGCATAGTAGAGGACTTTGTTTTCCAGAGGGCAGTGTAGAAGGTTCTCAGATGTCAGGGAAAGGTGAGATATGGAGACAAAAGTGGGATGTGCATAGAGTGTGTATGTTGAACTGTGACTTGGGTCTAGATGGTGGTGGTTGGGTTATAGATACAGACTAAAGGCACATGGGCACCGGGAACCATGGGATTAGCCCTTGTTGTCTCAAGGCATATAGTCATGGTGTGTTTGTGAATACTGGTAGGGAGGGAAGGTAGGTTGGCATTAATGTCTTTATTTCTAGTGAAAGAACTTTGCAGACCTATGAAAGGCTGGTTTAGTAGCATATATAGGGCTTCTTCTTGGTCCTACCAGAGGATGGGTGGTCTTTCTTCAGAAAGGTCATACTCCCAGTGGAGTACACTTAATGGAATGTAAAAGACCCTATATTGGGTCCTTATTATGTATGCCATTTTTTAATCCTTCCCTTCTTCGTGAATATTTAGTTTTTCACATTTTAAAAAGTATTTAATTTATGTATCCAAATCTTTTGCTACATTTGCTGATGCTATTTTTGAATTGATACCAGGAAATGAATTTTGGTGGTTGAAGGAATATACATTGTATATATTAATAGAGACTCAAAAATTCCAAACCATTTGCATTATAACACCTGATTTGAATATATATTTCCCTATACATTATAATGGAGATTATAATTTCCATTAAAATTTCTTTTTTGTTGTCTGTACACTCATTCTTTTTTATTATTATTATTTGAGAAGTTCTAGGTTTATAGATAATTCATGCATAAAATAGTTTTCATATACCACTCTATTATAAACATCTTGCGCTAGCATTGTACATTTATTACAACTGTGTCCATTCAATTATATGTAAGGTAAGTTATTTTTTCTTATTTAACTAAGTTATTTAAAATTGTGTGGTTTTGAATTAGCCATGTCTTTCTATGTTATGTCTTTATTTTGTAATTTTATATTATTGTAACTTGTTGAATAAGAACATGACTTCTCATTTAGAATGCCTGTTTCAATTTTAGGTTTCCTTTGTGTACAATAAGATGTTGTTTTAGTTTGCCAAAGGCTGCCAAGGCAATATACCAGAAATGGATTGACTTTTACAATGGGGATTTATTAACTTAAAAACTTACACTTGTGCAGCTGAGAAAATTGTCTTCATGAAGGCAACAGGTGAAGCTCTATTCCTGAAGATCAGCTCCTGGCAATCCTGGGCTCCTGCCGTATGGCAGGGCACAATGGCAGCCTCTGCTGGGCTCTGCCTCTTTCTCCAAGTTCTGTTGCTTTCAGCTTCTGGATGCTCTGTCTGGGCTTTCTCTCTCAACTTCTATGGGTTCTTCTCTTCTTGCCTCTCTGCTCTGCCTATTCCAGCCTCCAAACTTCAAGACCTTCTTTCTCAGCCTTAAGGGTTTGCTCTTTGTGAGGGTGGAATTTAATTTCTCTGAAACTCCACCCTGTTTACTAAGGACTCCAATAAAAGGGTTAAAACCCACCCTGGGCTGTGCTTTATTGAAGTATTCTAATCAAACCATCTCTCCTACAATAGTTTCACATGCACAGGAATGGATTAATTTAAGAACATACTTTACTGCGGTCCACAAAATACTCAAACTACCACAGAGGGCAAGTATAGTGAACATCACATGCATTTTTCAATAAAATATGCACACTCAGTTTGGCATCAAAATATGTTCTCTTTGTAAAGTATATTTCATGTATGTATTCTATGAGCTATTTCTATTCCATTATTCAAGTGATATATAATCTCAACTCCATGGTTTGTAATTATGTGAGAGCTTTATTAGTCTAAATAGTTACTGTACATTTGCCATTATCTCCTTGTGTGTGAAACAATGTTGGAAAGTGAATATATGTTTATGATTTCTACAACTTGGTAAACTTAGTGCTAGTATGAAAAATTCCTTATTTAATCCATTTAGTGCCCATAAATTCAATAACCCTATAACAAAAACAACAACAACAACAAATGAACAAAAACAGAAAAAGTGTGGCACATTCATTATAATTGATAAATACACCATGGGGCTTTGCTATTATGCATGGATGGACCATAGTTCACATTGTAGTCTACACTCTCTCCCACACAGTTCTGCATTTTAGGTAATGATATACAATAACCTATATCTGTTGTTGCATGGTCATTCAGTATGATTTTCAAGTCCTGAAAAAGCCCCTGTATTGCAAATGTTGTTCCTTCTCCCTGCTCCCAGATCCTCCAGTGGACACTGACTCCACATCAATATTGTAATTTCTTCCATTGCTAGAATCACAATATGTCTATATTAAAATAACAATAAGTCCACTCTAGTCCATAGTTCTTCCCCCAAAACCAAGGATTCTGGGATGGTGACATCCACTCTGCCTCCGATGGAGAAGCGGCTTATATTCCATGGAGAAGGTGGGTGGGACTATCCTGCCTGCAGTTGTAGACTCTCTTTGCTCCCTGGGATGGCCATTGTCCTTCATCATCTCCCCTCCAGTTGTCCTGGATGGGTCCAATGAGCTGAAGAGCAGGTATTGCAAATTCACTGAGGTTCCGGGCCCAGCTGACACATGGACAGCCCAAAGACTTGAATCTCTGCAACTCTTTGAACTCCAGCATGAAGTATAGGTTTAAATAGAAGGGACAGATGAGCCAAGTGCAGGGAAGACATAATTGAATCCAACTCTGTCACTGCCATGAGCACAAACTCCAAAGTAAGGTCCACTGGCAAGGTACCAAACTCCAGAGCTATGCATGCTGACCCTAGGACCTGGGTGTCTCCAGAGCCCTCAGTAGCCCCACTATTTGGGGTAGTATCCACTTTGGAAGTCTGTGAGATCTTGCTGAGATATGCATAAGCGTTACCTCTGGGATGATCTCCCAACTCACTTTGAAGTCTCAGCCATATAAACTCATTGGTCTTTACCTTTTCCCCCCTTTTTTGAGGCCCTTTTAGAGTTGCATTGCTAGTTGGTACTTTGTAGCAATCCCTCGGTGCCAGGGAGGCTCATCCCTGGGGTTCATGTCTCATGCTGGGGGAAGGCAATGCATTCATAAACTGAGTTTGACTTAGAGAGAGACCACATTTGAGCAATAAGGAGGCTCTCAGGGGGAAACCCTTAGGCACCCTATAACAATAGGGTAAGTTGCAATTTCAAGAGCAAAAGCTCATAAGCCTAGTCATCCATATCAAGGGTGCATCAGTGAGTCATCCTCCTTCACCAATCACTGCCCCTGCACTTGGGGGACTGTTGCTGCTCCCTTAAAGAATATAGCAGAGCTCTCCAGGATGGGAATTCAGTATTGTCTCAGTTATTGTCTGAGTCTCCACCTACTGTGACAATGTCCTGTGAACATTTGATCATTACATACCTTATATGTATGCTCAGGTGAACATTCACCCATTCATCCCCCATCACTGACACCCCACATGAACAGTCATCCCCTGCCCCAGTTTTCACCCCTTTGTGATCAAAAGCTTCTTCAAAAATGAAGTCATTACAATAGCCAAATACAATTAATAGGAAAATGAAACAATAATGATAAGTTTACATATAAGAAATAAAATACACAGAAATTTAAAAAAAAATTAAATTAAATTAAAAGATTAGGATATTAAAAAAGGAAAAATATTAAAACAATTTTTTTCACATTTTGCCTTTCATCACCACAATATCTAGTGTCCTATCTATACTCTGGCACCTTCCCCCACTCTTTCCCCATTGTCTCACTATTTTCATTTTGTTTTCAAAGAAGTTTTAGGTCACAGCAAAGTCACACACAGAATAGTGGAGACTCTCTTATACCCAACCTCCTCCCCCTTTCCTCCTCTCCATGCAAATACCTTTTTATATGTGGATGGTACCTTTGTTATATCTGATATACAAATAGTGAAACATAGCTACTAAACATGGTCAATGATTTACATTGTGGTTTACCTTTTAGACCATACATTTTAATGAATTTTGATGATATTTACCAAGTCCTGTATCCATCATTGTAAGATCATGCAGAACACTTACACTGCCCACTAAACACCCCCTCTTTGATCTATTCTGTTCCTCCTTCTCCCTCTCCTCAGGGCCTATGGTGACCCCCTGGTTTCACTCCTTGGATGACAAGACTCATAGTTACATGCAACAAGACTGAAGTCTTGACACACTGGTTTGTTCTCCCCTATTAGGAACTGCCCATGCTCTTGAGAGTCTCCTGCCTGTCTATTTGTGAAAAAATCAGTCCTCCTGAGGATGGGATTCCAACTCCTTCCTGCTCATGATTTGGGTCTCCACCCACTAATACAACACATTATGACAGAATGATCATTCAAACACTCCCTAGAAACCCACTAATGTAGACCACACTCTATCCCACACAGTTCTGCACATTGTATGCTGATGTAAAATGGCTTGTATCTGTGGTTGTAATGTCACTCAGGATTATTCCGGAGTCCTGAAAAATCCCCTGTATTACAACTGCCTTTCCCTTCCCTGCCCCAAAAGTGTCCAGTGGCCACTGGCTCCACCTCACTGTTGTAATTTCTTTCATTTCTTGAATCTCAATATGTCTACAACAGAATACCAGTGAGTCCACTCTAGTACATTAGTCTTCCCCCAATCCTGAGGAGTTTGAGATGGTGATGTCCACTCCACTTCCAAGTGAGAGGGGGCTTATATCCCATGGGTACGATGGATGGGATTATCCTGCCTGCAGCTGCAGACTCCCTCCATTCACTGGGATGGCTGATGTCCATCATAATGTCCTCACCAGGTGACTTGGGTGAGTCCATTGAGCTGTAAGGTAGGAGATGCAGCTCCACTGAGATTCCAGGCAAAGCTGGCATATGGGCAGGCCAAAGGATCCAGTGTCTGCAAGTATACCTAGAAACTCCAGCACCATGTATAGGTTTGAGTAGAAGGGACTGGTGGATCATGTGCAGGGAGGATTTATTTGAGTCCAACTCTGTCACTCTCAGGAGCATAGATTCCAAAGTATAGCCCACTGAAAAGGCATCAATCTCTGGAGCTATCACCCCTTATATAGGCCCTGGGTGTCTCCAGAGCCCTCAGGAATCCCTCTGTGTGGGGTGATATCCACTTTCATGTTGAATGAGATCTTACTGAGGTGTGAGTAAGTGTTACCTCCAGGATGACCTCCTTACTCTCTTTGAAGTCTCTTAGCCACATGAACTCATTTGTCTTTACCTTTTTTCCCCCTTTTATTCAAGATCTTTTTACAGTTGTATTGCCAGTTAGCACTAGGTGTTAAACCCTCATTGTCAGGGAGGTTCATCCCTGGGAT
>JAQZBX010034865.1:9792-24913 GCA_029593785.1 Cabassous unicinctus
GGGAACAACTAGTGGTATCTTCCCAATTTCACTTTGTGGATTATTTTACCCCTGCCATGTGATTTGTACCTTTTTCATCCAATGAAACCAGATATGACATTCATTGTTTTCTTTGACACACCCACATGGGCACACATATTTGCAATACACACACCCACTTGCACAAGGTCTTTGATTATGCAAGAGTATTTACTGACTTATCAAATATAGATTGAAATACATACTCATTTCTATAGAATTTTAACAAATAATATAAGTTATATAGTGAAAAGACCAAAAGTGTTGATCACACATAGATAAATTTACACAAAGCAAACACACTCATTTATTCATGAATGGAGCCAAGAACATGATCATTACCAAGACACAGAAATGCCCAGCATGTCTCACTCAATCACCAAAGATAACCATGATTCTGATTCTGTCATGGCTATCTCTGTGGCATGACTCAATTCACTATATATCTTTGTATACTTATGACCTTCATGTGCTTGATCATAGCTCACTGAGCCACAGGGTTTGCAAGTGCACCTCACAGCCATCTTGCATTTTGGCTTCCTTCCACAGCTTTTCTGGTGAGTGCCTGTGGCTGACAACTCTCTTTTTGCATCTTGTTTAACAAGTGTGGTTCTCAGCTAAGTCAATTTAAGCTTCATTCATGGCCATTCTTGCTCTCCATATGATGGGGACTCTGGAGACTTGGTCTAGGGACAGATAGCAATGAATCTGTATTTTGTTTTGTGTTAATCTTTTATTCTTTGTCTTTTTTATATTTGTGTTGAGGCATCTGACAACTACTTTTATTTGTAATGCCATCTTTTCCTACCAGATTACGAGCCTGCTTTTTTTAGGTTGCCTGTGGGTCTCCACTTTGGGTTCAGAATAACTTTCTCCATCAATGAGACTTGTTTTTTGAGACTAATGATAGAATCCCTTGCTTTGTTCTTGTGTGTGTATGTGTGTGTACATGCACTAATATGTATTTTTCTCACTTCAAAAAAATAGAATACTCTCAAAATGCAAGCTAAACACTAAAGGGCATGGCTGCACAATTTGATTTCTACAACTTTCAACACTAAAAATTCAGCTACAATATTTAGGGACAGATGTTTACCTGGCAAAGCAATGAATCATCAAATTTATTTTCCAAAATTACCAATCAGAGTTTTTTAAAATTGTCAAGTTTGGACTGAGAAACTGTTACAGACTGGAGGAGACTGAAGAAAAATAAGAAATAAATGCAATGGGGTATTCTGGATGGGATTCTGGAATAGAAAAAGGTCATTAGTAGTAAAACGTGAAATGTTCATTTCTTAGTTCTAACGACTGTATTATGACTATGTAAAGGCTACTATTAGAGGAATATGGGTGAGGGAGACATGGAAACTGTATTAATTTTGCAACTTTTCTATAATTCTAAAATTAGTTCAAAATGAGCGATACAATTCAGATTAAGATTTATGGTTTTGTTGGGGAGTGTGTAGTTATCAGGAAGAGGCACAGAAGGGCTCTGTAGGTCTGGCAGTTTTTATTTCTTGCTCTGGGTGGCTATTACACTTATGGTTTCACAAGTATATCTTTTGTAATGATGATTTAAGCTCTATGATTTTGGTTCAACACTTCTAGGCATGATATTTCCTTCTAATGTAAAAAGAGATTAAAAGCCATATATGATTATATCTTTCTGAAGCTGTGCTATTGCCTCTGCCCTTAATGTATTAGTCAACTGCTTCCAAACACCCTGTAAAATAGCCTTTGGCCACAAGGAACCCCATATAATCACTTTGTATTGGATGTCCTTGCAAACCTGTACTGGAAGGCAAGGTGTCAGTTGATCTTTAGCAAGTGACACTTGTTCTGACTCCATTTCTCACAAACCCAAAGTGTGTTAGCCCATGAATGATAGGAAATTATCCTTATCTTGTATCACCATCCTCTCTGCTATCAGGAGCATGATACTAGGGAATGGAGGTACTTGCTTATATAGTATGGTGCTTAAGTAAAATACATAAACTTATGAAAAATTATCTTGTAATAAAAATATTCATATAGGAAAATTATTAGTGTCATTCTAAAAAAACAGTTTGTATTATGTAAGGGAATACATTTAAATAATTGCAAACAATGTTTAATGATGTCTTAAATATTTTGATAGAATAACAAACAAAAAAAGAGCATATTAAGCACTTCAAGGAAAATCTTAGAGAAAATAATATTAAGCAAGTGTGCTCAAACAAAGAATTTTTCCCCATTGTAGTATCACTTTGGATTTAGTACTTCATTTAGGTTATAAAGTAAAAGGATAAAAATTGCTTAAGAAAGATGTTTAAGCAATAAGATTCTATTATTTGATAATTCCAAAAACATATCTGGGGAAAATAATAAAAACAAACTAGGCAATTTATCTTTTGCAATGAATCAAACAAATTTATTTATGGGAAACCAGCTTCTCACCAGAGAAGCCATCATAAAGGCCAGATTAGAGACAGGCTTTGTAAGGTATAGGAGTGCCTTTATCTTTTAAACTTAAATAATGAACATGATGACAAATCATGCACAATAATACAAAATGCTCCACAATGAGCCAGTGACCACTGGATACTTTCAGGGCAGGGAAAAGCAGTTGTAATACAGGGGCTTTTTCAGGACTTGGGAATTATCCTGAGTGACATTACAATGACAGATATAGGCCATTTTACATCAGCATATAACATGCAGAACTGTGAGGGAAAGAGTGTGGTCTACAATGTGAACTATGGTCCATGCTTAGTGGCAAAGCCCCAGGATGTGTATATCTATTGCAGGTAATGTGCTACACTAATGAAAGATGTTTATGTGGGAGGTTATGGGAGGTGTGGGAGGTGGGGAACATGGGAATCCCTGCAATTTTCTGTAATATTTATGTAATCTAAGTATCTTTTAAAATATTTAAAAAATAAATTAATTAATTTAAAAAAATAAATAACAGGGGATATATGGAAAAAATATACCAAATGTATGCTATGGACCATAGTTAGTGGTAATAATCTGATCATGTTCTTTCATAATCTGTAAAAATTTTTCCACAATAATGTAAGGTGTTGGTGGAGGAGTGATGTATGGAAATTCTGCATATTATATATGATTGATTTGTAAGCTCACAACTTCTCTAATAAATAAAAATGGGAAAAAAATAAAAAATAAAATAAAGAACTAAAAAGCAAACAGCTAATATATGAAGGGAGGGAGGGAGGGAGGAAAGAGGAAGGAAGGAAGGAAGGAAGATGAAAATGCTACAGTTCTGTATTTGAAAGGTTGCAATCAAAGGAGCAATAAAATGCTCAAGATTGAGGAAGAAACAATTGACTAAGGAACATTTATTATTCTCTTATAAACATTATTATTCTTAGCAATGGAAGAACTTTTATCATTGAGGTTCTGAGGGGAGGGAGAGGGAAGAATAGGTGTAAAAAAGTACATTTTAGGGATATTGGAAATTTTCTCCATGAAAATGCAATTACAGATAGAGCCCATTTTGTCAAAACCTATAAAATTGTGTGGTGCAAAATGTAAACAATAATGAAAATTACAGGTCATGGTTATTAACAATGCTTCAATATGTGTTCATCAATTGTAACCAATGTAACACATTAACGAAAGATGTTGTTACTGGGGGACAGTGTTTGCAGAAAAAGAGCTGGGGCTATGGGAATACCCCATATATTTGCTGTAACATTTATGTGATCTAAAGCTTCTTTAAAAATTAAAAAAAGCAATTAAAAAAAGAAAGGCAATAGGAGAAAAATAATATGTAACATTTATAGATTTATTAGACCATGGAGTATGAATAAACTTTCACACAATGCACCTAAATACATCTACACATACATAAATGTACTAAAAAGCAAATAGCTAAGATATGAAAGAAAGAAAGAAAGAAACAAAGAAAGAAACAAAGAAAGAAAGAAAAGAAAAGAAAAAAAAAAGCTCCACAATGGCAACAGTGCTGTTTGTACTGACTTTAATTGCCCAAGTTCACCAATTCATTGAAATAAACAGCTGCTGAATATCTAATACATTAAATTACAGACACTTGAAAAATATAATTGAAAATGAAATGATTTCCTTAAATATATAGTGGTAAGATTGAGGTAGAGCTATTGTTGTTGTCACTATTCTTGTCATTTGTGTTGCTATAAAAAACCTTAATCTGTTAATTGCTCACTATTAGCCAGGCACCATGCTAAATACACATCATGAGTTACCTGAAAAATAGGCTTCCATTAAATTTATAAATTAAATCCCAAAGAAGTCCCAACTTTGCCCTAAAATTCAAAATATTTGCCTACTTCATTAACTTTCTGGCTTTCAAAGATGAATATTCAAAACTCTCCTGTATTCTCAATCTTTAAACAACCCCTTTCTCATCTTCACTCACAGATGCTCTCCTTGCTTCTATTTGCACTGAAAGAATAGGAGCAGTCAGAACAGTACCTACAAGTGTCGAATCTGCTGTGCCTTAGCTAGTAATAGCTCCTGCTTTTGTTGATGAACAGACAATGCTTCTATCATTTCTATTCACTCTCCAGGCCTATCCCTCTGAAAACTTCTCCATTTCTCATCCATCAACAATATTCTCTTTGTATTGATTATTCCCTTGAACATATTAACATCTGAAATATCTCAGAACAAAAAAAAATAATGATAAACCTGTTACAACTATCCAAGTTTTCTATCTGCCTCAGGATCTAACTTTGGTTAAGCTACCAATTAGTCTCAACATTGAATTTAGGCTTAGTTAATGAACAGCTTTACATCCCTGGGACCTAAACTTCCTCAGAGCCCAAACCCATTTCTGTAGCTGCCACCCAAATTAACCTCACACCACACACAAACTCACAGATGATTTCAAATGACGTTAAACATACCTACCACTCTCACACCTCCAGTCCCTTTTCCTTTCTCACATGTTTGCTTTACACTAAACAATCCTGACTCCCCTGGGAAATCTGCTAACCCCTAGCCTTGGGCCACAATAAAGACACAGGTGCACAGTCTATTCTTGTTTTGCTTGTGTGCTCCCCACTTGCTGGTTGAGCCACCAGTGTCGATAGCATCTCTGTTTACTCCTCATGTCACTCTTCTATCTCTGGGCCTTGTGAGTAAAAAACTATCTGTCTCATGTATTATAGCCTCAGACTCCCATTGTGTCTCACCTGACCTCCAACCAGACCCAAATTTCTAATGAAACTTAACCCATTTGAAACAAAACCCCACTGATATATTCCCTTCCAGCTATTGTCTCATTCTTCTGCTTCCCTTTAAAAAATGCAATCTGAAACTTTATTTATACCTTACTCACCTTGCCCACTCCCTCTCACTACATAGTCCCTTTTAAATGTAATCTAAGAAATCACCTTGCCCACTCCCTCTCACTACATTGTCCCTTTTAAATGTAATCTAAGAAAATTCAATTGAAATTGCTCTTCTTAACATCAAAAGTGTTCTGGATGTTGTCAAATTCAATGGTTAAAATGCAGTTTTCATTTTAATTCAAATATAAACTGCATTCGTCCAAACTGATTATGCTCATCTTATTTTTTTTAGTGCTATAGCTTTTTGTTTATTATTTTTTAAGAAACTTATATTATATAAAAATTACATAAAAATATAAGGGAGTTCTCTCTGCCTAGAGGGACCTGCACCAAATCTTGGTGTGTATTTCCATCTTTATCTCCCATTTCTCAGCAAGCTCTGTTCTTTCCCTCATTCCCAAATAAATTCATATATATATATGATTCCTCCAATAAAGATCCCAACAGCATTTTTGCAGAAATTGAAAATCAAATAATCAAATTTATTTGGAAGAGGCCTCAAATAGCCAAAAATATCTTTAAAAAGAAGAACAAAGTTGGAGGACTCATACTTCCTGACTTTAAAGTATATTACCTAGTAACAGTGGTAAAAGCAGCATGGTACTAGCATAAGGACAGAGAGATTGACAAATGGAACTGAGTCAAGAACTCAGAAATTGATCCTCACATCTATAGTCAAGTGAAGACTGGATAGCAATATCAAAAAGAAAGCAAGAAGACCCATATCTCACACTTTATACAAAAATTAACTGAAAATGAATGAAGAACCTAAATATAAAGTCAACAACCATAAAACTCCTAGAAGAAAATGTAGGAAAATATCTTAAATATTTTGTGGTAGAAGGTAGTCTCTTAGATCTAACATCAAAGCATGAGCAACAACAACAACAACAACAGCAAATAGAATAATGGGACCTCCTCAAAATTCAAAACTTTTGCACCTCAAAGGGCTTTCTCTAAAGGGTGAAAAGGCAGCCCACTGAATGGGAGAAAATATTTGGCAATCACATATCTGAAAAGGTTTTATTATCCATAATATATAAGGAGATCATACAACTCAACAATAAAAAGATAAACTATTCAAAAAATGGGCAGAAGACTTGAGAAGACCACTGTCCAAAGAATAAATACAAATGGCAAAGAAACACATGGAAAAACATTCAACATCACTAGCGATTAGGGAGATGCAAATCAAAACTACAATGAGATAGCAGTTCCCACTTATTAGACTGGACACTATTATAATGTCAGAACCTGTAAATGTTGGGGAGGATATGGAGATATAGGAACTCTTATTCACGGCTGGTGGGAATGGAGACTGGTACCACTGCTGCAGAGGACTGTTTGGCAATCCCTAAGGAAGAATATAGACTCACCATGGGAACCTTCAATACCATTGCTAGGTATATATACAGAAGAATTGTGAACAGTGACACAAATAGACATCCGCACACTGATGTTCATAGCAGCATTATTCAAGATAGCCAAAAGCTGGAAACAACCCAGATGCCTATCAACTGATGAATGGATAAACAAATTGTGGAGTATACACACAATGGAATATTATGAAGCAGTGAGAAGAAATAGAGGTGTGAAACATATCACAACATGGATGAACCTAGAAGACATTATGTTGAGTGAAGAAAGACAGACACAAAAGGACAAATACTGTATGATTGCCTTATTATAAGCTAAATATATTACATGAAATATAAATGTATTATTGGAAATAGGAATACGAGTAAAATTGCATACAAAAGACCATTTTTATTTGAAGCTGAAAAAATGTAGATTAATACTACAAAATTTTAATATCACACACACAAAAATATGTACTAAGTGAAGGAGAGCAGGAAGAGAGTACTATATATTTTATGATTCCATTTCTATAAAATATAAATATGAATTAATTTAAAAAGGTAAATTAGATTAGTGATTATGTAGGACTGGGGAAGGAATGCTAAAGGCGGTAGAGTCTTTCTTTTTGCAGTAACAAAATTGTTGTAAAATTTTTGAGATGATGAATGTACAATATTGTGATTATATTTAAAGCCATTGATTATGCACTTTGGATAGATCATGTGGTATGTGAATATATGTCAATAAAATTGCTTAATAAACAAATAAATAAATGTGCATAAATAGCAAGAAATTGCAACTCTGTACATCAAGGAAAACAGAGAGATACAGAGAGGTGAAGAATTTTCTTGTTTGTTTCATTGTCTGTTTTTAGTTTATTATCATTGAAATAATGAAAATGCTCTAATAATGATTGAAGTGATGAATGCACAACTATGTGATTATACTTAATACTATTGATTGTACACTTTGGATGAATTGTATGTTTTACTAATATGTATCAATATAATCGATTGTTTAAAAAATTATATGTAAGACCAAATTTTAAATTTCTTTAATTCAGTTCAAATTAATATACTTTTCACCAGAAAAATCAGTTGTTCCTACAGTTCAAATCATCTGTGTTACACGCCCACTTAAGATGATTTCTTTACCATTAAACTAGCTGATTCCTTACATATATATGAAACAATTTTGGAGGCATCAAAGATGAAAATTTTAATATATATTTGGAATGACTATATACCCCACCCCTCCACCTACCCCACTTTCCCCCATTAACAACATCTTTCATTAGTGTGGTACATTAGTTAAAATTGCTGAACACATATTGAACCATTGCTATTAACCACGGTCTACAGTTTACATTATAGTTTACACTTTGCACCACACAATTTTATAGATTTTGACAAAATGTATAATATCCTGTATTCATCATTGCAATGTCAACCAGTACAATTTCAAAGTCCCAAAAAGATCTAATGTAAAACCTATTCTTCCCTGTGCCTCCCCTCAGAAACTCTGGTGACCACTGCCTTTATATCAATAATACAAGTTCATCTTTTGCTAGAATAATAATGTTACTTTAGTCCATATTTGCTTTCCACACTTATGTTTGTTCATTCTTCAATCCTAAGGATTTTGGGAGATGATGCCTACTCTGCTTCTGATTGAGAGTGGACCTAGGTGCCATGGGGCAGATGGATGGAACTGTCTTGTTTGCAGTTGTAGACAGTCTCTCTTGTTTGAGGATGGGCATTTTCTATGATCATCCTTTTTTAGTTTTCCTGGGCAAGACCCATGAACAGGAGAGTAGGTGTTGCAACATTGCTGATATTCAGAGCTCAACTGGCATATGAACAGTCTGAAGATTTAAGTCTCTGGGACAGATATTTAATGATTATAGTGTGAACTATAGTTTCAAATAAAAGGGGCAGAAGAACCATGTGTAGGGAAATTATAAATGAATCTAACTGTCTTACATTAGGGAGCATATATTCCAAAGTAAAACCCACTGACAAGGTGCCAAATTCCTGATTGTCTTTCCTGCTTATAGTGTCTAGATATCACCAGATCCCTCAGGATCTGGAAACACTGTTTATTGTGGCAGCCAATGAGATCCTGCTGAGATGTGCCTAAGTGTAACCTCTGGAATAACCTCCCGACCCACTTTGAAATCTCTTATCCATAAAATCTCATTTGTATTTAATTTTTCTCGCTGTTGATCAAGGTCTTTTTCCAAATTCATTGTTAGTTGGTGCTAGGTAATAATCCATCGGTGCCAAGAAGGCTCATCCTTGGAAATCATGTCCTGTGCTGGGGGAAGGTAGTGAGTTTATATGCTGAGTTTGGCTTAGAGGGAGGCCACATTTGAGCATCTAGGAGGCTTTCAGGAGGTAACTCTTAGGCAATATATAATACTAGGCTAAATTTTATTTTCACAGTGACAAGGTACATAAGTATAAGCATCAATATCAAAGGCCTGGCGTAATTATGTCTTACTTCACTAGGCACTGCCCATGTGCTTGGAGGATTCTTGTCACTCTATTAGAGCATGAAGCAGCACTTCCCAAGGTGGAAATTCCATATTCTTATGGTTATTGTGTGGGTCTCTACCCATCAAGACAAAACTCCATGACCAATTGAACTTAATCATTAACCATAAGATGCACGCCCCATGTGCACCCCTCCCCACATATCCCCCAATCACTGGCACCCCACACCAGTTATCCTCCCTGCAACAGTTATGAAAATGCTCTTCTTATTTGAACATATCCTTCACTTGTGTTTGAGATTTCACCTATTCATATCTCATCAGAGTCAGCATGGTATGTCATGTGCTTTTCAACTCATCCTATCTGCCTCAAGGCTCAGGCTCAATCCATTTATCTTACATAAGTCATCCTAACTGAATCTGTAATTAAGTATTCTTCTATTCTGAAGAATTCCAATTTACTTATTGACATATCACTTGCCCATATAATGGGCATCTCAAATTGATTTTGTCAGCATCTGAATTTTTTATTCCTCCCATTCAAACCTTCCACTCTAGCAAGTATTCAAAATTTCAGGAATTAAAAATTATATTATTTCTAGTCACTTGTGACCAATCCACTGAGTTAAACTTCATTCCATCTTCTCTGAAAGTATACAGCCAATCCAAGGGATATATCCTCTACTACCAAGAATCTCCCTCTAATACTCAACCTACTCAAAGTCATTTTTATTTTTAATCTTTTATGCCCCCAAAATTGTTTTCCTGTGTTTATCCTTGCTATGTACAATATTCTCCACAGAATAGGCATATTAATCACTTTATAGGTAATCTTTAAAAAATGTAAATTTCACCATGGCAAATCTCTTTTGAAAACTCTCCAGGGGCTTCTTATTTTACTCAGAACAAAACCTATAGTTCCTCTAAGTGCTTTAGTGGGATCACACAGAACTGGAAAATGTGAAGTTCTTTCCTGTGGTGGATTATTGCTTCATACAGCATCCAACACTGCTTTTACAGTAACAAAGAAGTTGGCACTGTGGTTCTCTTCCTTGCTAAATATTAAATAGCCCATTGTTTTTCAATAGATGTGCAATCCTCAGTCATTTATACACTCATGGCCAAGTTAATTAAATCCACCCACTATTTATTGTTTCTTAGTATGTGACCATAATCAACACAGGAGATGAAAAATGTTCATAGAACTTACAGTATGTTTAGTGCAACTGCAATAGTAAAATACATCACTGGAATTGTGTGATTTCTTCTCCTTGTCACAAGTGGTCTAGTATTGCTATAACTTATTGCTACAAAATTTATCACAGATTTTTGGCACCAAATACTTGGTAGCTTTGAAGTATTCTTTGTTTGTTTTTTGTTTTTTTTACAGTAAAAAGATTTGCTGTGAACTCTAATATCTGCCCCCCACCATCAAAAAGCAAAAACCAAGAACAAATGAATTACTGTAGTTTACTTGTTAATGGATTTTTTTTGTTTTAAAAAATCATTTAATATTATTAACCTTATTAGTCTTTAAGTTACATTAGTTGTATTTTTCCCATGTATCACCATATTCTTAACATCTTATAGAACATTCTTGTATTTATATTATTAACCACAATCCTCATCTACCACCAAAATCACTGTTATACATTCCCTAGATTATCCCCTAGCTGTCTTTCAAAGCAAAGACAAAGAAGGTACTATATTAATGCTAAAGGTCAAGAAAAAAAAAAAAGAATATGGGGTTTAGTTTTGAGATATGAATATAATCAAGCATTTTATTTTCTTCATTATCTTCATTAGCAAGGAGACCTTGGTCATGTCATTTAACCAATCTGTGCTCATTTATGTATCTTTTTGAACACTGGAGAAACAATTGAATTTGTTTTTCGGATTAAATGAGATAAATGTACCTGGGCAGAATTTGTTAGAGTAATGTTTCCATAATTTGTTAACCTGCCTTTATTCTGTTATTTTATTTTTTGAAGTTGATATAAAGTTTACATTAAAAATTTTCTTTTAAATCATCTTAAATCATTATTCATGATTTATTAATGTTTAGAATATATTTGAGATGTTTTTATTAGGTTATTTATAGTCAAAATATACTTTCAATGGAACTTTAAGTAATCATTACAGTTCAATTCCAGTAGTATTAACTTTTCTTCTCTTCTTATTCATGTGTCAATTTCAATTTTTCTTTTAATGCCTTCTGATCTTTGGAATATTGTTCAAATATTGGATGGTAAATATACATCCCCCCAGCAATTCCAAGGATAGTAGCAAAAAGCAGTTGTGGAAGAGTCAATCTCCCAAACATTGTTTCAACAAATTCAGCTCAATGCAGGTTGAAGTTATATTCCTACCTCCAGGAATTCTCTTCAGATCATTATAAACACTTCTGCATCTCCAAACGTTTAGCGCCTGTTCTGCGTTGTCAGCTCAGTCTCTCACCTGCTCTGGCTGAAGTGAGGCTGAGCTCCTTCCGGGAGGTTTCGGACTTCCGGACGAAGAGAAAAAAAGCCAGATGGGCAGTAATCCCGCACGAGTGAAAGGTCGCAGGAAGAGCGCCAGCGAGCCCGCGAAAAAATGTAACCGAGCCAGCAATCTTTGCTCCTGGAGACCACTTTTCAAAAGTTGACGTTAAGAAAGTTGCCTTTTCCCGGCTACCTCTGCGCCTCGGAGCGACGGCTCCTCGCAGCTGCCAAAGTTAGTGAGCGGAAGAGTAACGCGCGCTACGGTATCCTCTTCTGGCTACCTGGGAAAGGTGGCGGCTTTGTTGTCCTAAGCGGGTTGCGGAGTAGGTGTGGGATGCAGCAGCAGGGCGGCGGTAGCAGCCTTTTTTCCGCGGTCTTCGGAAAGGCTCCCACAAGAAGATGAAGCTGTGAAAGAGAAAATGGACCTTGTACCTCAGCGCCCAGGAGGAGAGCGCCGGGCGCTGCCGGGGTGAGTGTGGGGGTGCCGACACCGAGCCCTCCTGCACTCTAATGGATAAATTTTTATAAATAAAACTGTCTGCACAGCTCATGAAATATCTTCCCCCTACCCACACTTTGGAGCAAGAATCTATATAAAATGAACATTCTTATTTGCCATTAATTACTATTCTTAATAGCTGACCAGTTTATTCTATAATGAAACAATACACCTGTGTGAGGTTCTTTGGGAAAATATTCAAGATGGAAAACCTCTCCATCACTTGGATGGTAGACCTCTAAGCAGCAGTTTTTGCTACTTTCTGAGCAGATGAGCATCATGAGAATATCTTTTTAAATGCTCCTATGACATCCTTGTTTCTGAGACTGTAGATCAGAGGATTCAGCAAGGGTGTGACGATGGTATAGAATGCTGACACTACCTTGTCCTTCTCAGGAGTGTGGAATGACTGGGGCAGAACGTAATTATAGAAAGCAGCTCCATAAAAAATACTGACTACAGTCAAGTGAGAGGAGCATGTAGTAAAGGCCTTTTCCTACCTTCAGCAGAGCGCATGCGGTGGATAGTTAACAAGATGAGAAATTAGAAGGTTGAGATGATAGAGATGCATATGAGCAACATGAGTACACATCAGATATACATCAGGGTTTCCTACAAGGATGTGTCTGCACAGGCTAATTTGAGAACTGCAGGAATTTCACAGAAAAAATGGTTGATATTGTGGGAGCCACAGTAGTGGACATTCATGGTGATAGGGGTGAGCAGAGATCCATCGAAGGAGCCTACAAACCAGGCACCAGCAGCCAGCAGAAAACACATTTTGTTGTTCATCAGGACTGGATACCGAAGAGGGTTACAGACAGCCACATAGTGGTCCTAGGCCATGAGGCCCAGAATAAAGAACTCTGAGCCAATCATGGTCAAGTAGAGGAACATCTGGATGCCACAGGCCACAAAGGAAATGGTCTTTTCTTCAGATACCAAGTCACCCTGGAGCTTTGGGACAATAGTACAAATAAAAAGGGTGTCCATGATGGACAACTGGCTGAGCAAGAAGTACATGGGAGTGTGAAGGTGAGAGTCCAACTGAATCAAAATTATCATGACCAAATTTGCAGTTACAGCCACCAAAAGAAAAACAAAGATAACTGTAAAGACAATGCCTATAGCCCTGCTGTTCTGCAGAAAACCCAGCAAGATAAATCCTGAGGATGAAGTTCTGTTTTTCATTGCCATTGCCTATGACAGATCCAGGGGAACTGAAAGCCACAGAGATGAAGTACTAAGTATGTGATAGCACATTCAACATGGGAGAAACATATGATGGAGACACCACCACAGAAGGTATCAATCAGGATGAAATTTTCCAGGAAAGAACCCTGGAAAAAGCCAAACAGAGCTAAAATTAGTCACATCATAAAGAAGAGATGATGGCTCTAGTTTTCCCTTTGGCAAAAATTCTTTTTAAAATTATGTCCTTTCTTCTATATGTAATTATGGTAATGTATAATACATTTGGAATTCACTTTAAAATAAATAGGGTTTTCCCCATATCTGTGCTGTCCACCCTGTACTTCTGACATCAAGAAAGTTGCCCAGCTAACAGAAGAGCTAAATTAATACTGGTTGGATATAAGGATCATTGATTTATTGATTAAGCAAATGACTTAAGATGAGCATAATGAGTAGAGATGTTTTAGGACTTTTGTTGGTTCTTCATGAATATTCCCTATCTTTCAGTTCTTTCTCATTGCTGATTCTCAAATTTGTGTCTCTACACTTTTGCTGGCACTTCATTGTTATCCTCTTAACAGATATTTCTTTTAATAGTTTCTTTATTCCCTAACTCATCCACAACAGATCTTCTAGGATTAAATCCTGTAAACCACATATGTATTATGACATTCAGTTCCTTCTTTGATTACATTGCTCCACATTGCCAATTTGGGGAATGGATTTGGGGAAGAGGGTGACATGGTAAAAATAAAACAATGGCAACTTGAAATCTTCTTACCAATAAACATGTAAGAGCAAATAGTTGATCAAGCAAGATTCCTGCCATTTTTTTCCTATACTTTGAGTCCAAAATTAGCCACAGAATTAAGAAATTACAGGACAGATATATAAGATGCAAATTTATATAAGAAATATTGCAGCAACAAGACAAAAGTTAGAAAAGAATTTATATCCTTAACTCATACCAGATGAGTTAAAAATTTAAATGTTAAAACATAAGAGAAAATTCCATAGAAATAATAAAGCACTTTCCAATGGTAGACCTTAGTTTATTGAGCATCTAACATTCATCACTTTAAAAATCAGAGTTCAAGATTTGCAATGCAATTTTTTTATTTGTGGCATTCATGGGAATACTGCCAGGTACCATAAGCCCTCTAATCTAAGGTTGTCAGATTTAGCAAATAAATGCTGGATGCCAGTTAAATTTGACTTTCAGAAAAAATGATTTTTTTTTGTATAAGTATGTCCCATGCAATAATGATTATCTACTTCCACTAAAGAACTATTTGGTTGTTTTTCTGAAATTCAAATTTATCTTTTACCTGAGTTGCAATGACATTGAAAAATGACCAATAGAATCAACACAATATAATCAATAAATTCCAGTACCTATCATTTAATTGATATAATGACTAACAATATCAAATTTAAATTGCCTTACTCCAGATTTCCCTTTGAATGATATATTCCAATTACTCTAAAAATAGATCACATCAATTGTCTAGTTTACCAGTCTTCTCAAAAATGCCCATTGTATAAAACTCTAATGTCTAACAGCAATGTGTTAAGGCTCTTTATCTGGCTACATGGTCTATCCACTTAAGTTCCATTCAATTCCCCAAGGACAATTGAGACTGTTTTCTAAAAATAATTTCATAGTTATTTTAAACTTCATTCTTATAAAAGTGTCATGTTATTGTAGTCTCCCCAAAATTCTTAATAAAGCTAATTCATA
>JAQZBX010034866.1:0-24815 GCA_029593785.1 Cabassous unicinctus
GGGTTGAAATCCTGATGTTTAACATTCCAACTAGATTACCACTCTTCTAGATCGATCCTCTGGATCTCAGAGAATCTCTCAAATACTTTTCATTAATATACCACTAAATCGTTTTCAAAGTGGGTTCACATCTCTTTTCCCATTTGATCTTACAAGGAGATGGGCAGTTAGCATTCTCTGTTTCATGGAGAAGAAAACTAAAGCTTGGCTCACTGTGACTAGGTTTTGTCCTTCTGGCCCACTGCTCTCTTCACCACACTGATCTTTAGGGCCCTTTTTCAGTAGCTGATTGTATGCCCCCATGAGAAATTAAATATGCAGTAGGTTTGTTCTACATAATGGTATTGATGACTTGCAAACATTTACTGATTCCAGAAGATACATAACCCGATTGTGGTAAATGTCAATAAAAATACATAAGTGCATCTCTCAGTAAACTTTTTGACAAAAGCTTCTGGGAAAGAGTCCATATAATCAAGTGAAAATGGCACAGTAAAACTAAATACGCGATAGAAAGTAGCAGTGGTTGGTCAGTCTGCCTGCTTCAGAGATGGCTTCAGAACAGTGAATAACCAACCTGGTTTACTTCTAGAACATAAAAGGAAGTAGCTTAAGAAACCCTTTCACCTAAAACATTTTACTTTCCCTATCAACAAATAGAATCTACACGTTTTATCTAGTTCACATACTTCAATTCTATATGATTTTAAGAAATTAGAGTAGATTTAATCTGAAAAGAATAGTAATGACATGGTAGCAGTCCATGGAAATTTAGCCTTGCTGACATTCCTTTTATTTCCCTCTGTTGGATGTTCATGGAATTTGCATGAGTAGAGAGTAACATGCATGCAATGGATACGTTCTGGAGGTCCTGATGAGTGCATCTCCCCAGCAACTGAGTTCTCTCATCCCTGTGTAGTTATCATTTCCTCACTGTTCACTATATGCAGGAAAAAGACAGAGGTGCACAGAGATAGGTATAAAGATGTTAAATGCCCTCAGGAAGATCATAGCCTTGAGCAGTGGCTCTCAACCAGGCAAAACCTCTCCTTCCCTTGCAGACGTTTGGCAATATTCAGTGTATTTTTCAGTGCTGGCAAGGGTGTGTGTGGGGGGGGAATGGCACTCTCAAAACATGTAGATGAGAATGCCCCCTTTTGGGAGGGCAATTTGGCAAAATGTATCAAAAGCTTTAAACATGTATATACAATAGCTTTGCCTTCCTTCCATTCCCATCTTCTTCTCTCTTCCTTTCCCTTTTCTTTGCTTCACTTCCCTGAACAAAGGGGTCAGCATGTGGCAGAGAACTCAGAATGGTGGTGGGGAGATTGGGGAGCTGCCCCGAGACATGGGCTCTGGTTGGTGAGCCACACAGAGGGGAGATGTGGAGGCAATGGAGGCTGGTGAAGAGGTGCGGAGGCTGGGAATGGGGTTGGGAAGCTACACAGAGGCACAGGCAGGCAGGCCTGGCAGCCAAGGCCAAGAAGCAGTGGGGAGAGAAGTGGGCAAAGCAGAGGCTAAATGGCCTTTGTGGTTGGGAGATAGGTTAATCTGAGCAAGTTAGTACAGAAATTGAAGATAATGGATGCCAAGTTTCTCATTGCCAGAGAAGATATTTACAAACATATAAAGGGGGAAGAATAGAAAGATCCCTGAGGTGTTGGACCAAAATTGGCGGTTATTGGTATGAACTCATGATTTTATTTTTTATGCACACATGTAATATACATATACACACAGACACACATGGCCTGATAGACACATTTATAAATGTATATGTATATATACATATATGTATATTCCTTGCTCTGTCCTCTAAGAGAGCTAGAAGCAATGATACCCCACTAACAAAGGCACATCAACCTTCAATATATTGGTTTCTAAATACCAGTCTCTATTAAAATGGAGGACTAGGTCAGGGAAAATACAAGATGAGCCTGGAACATCTTATGGTTTTGGAAAATAAAGAAATGCTCATGAATGAGAGGAATGTGTCAAAGGACACAGCAGCCAGCTCAAAGGAGCTCCCTTTGGCCAAATTGAGAACAATTTTTTTTTTAATTTTGAAAGAAGCTTTAGATTACATAAACGTTACATCAAAAATATAGGGCGGGGAAGCGGGTGTGGCTCAATGGATGGAGCTCCCGTTTACCATATGGGAGGCCCCGGGTTCGCTTCCCGGGGCCTCCATGTGAGGGCAGGCCGGCTGCGCGGTGCGGTGGGCTGATGCAGCAAGACCTCACAGCAGGAAGCGGGTGTGGCTCAATCGATAGAGCCCCCGTTTACCATGCGGGAGGCCCCGGGTTCGCTTCCAGGGGCCTCCTTGTGAGAGCAGGCCGGCTGCGCGGTGCGGTGGGCTGATGCAGCAGGACCTCACAGCAAGGGGGAGATAAGCAGACACGGAAGAAAAACACAGCGAATGGACACAGTAAAACACAAGCAGCAAGGGGGGGATAAATAAATAAATAAATAAATCTTTAAAAAATATATATATATAGGGGGAGGGAAGTGGATGTGGCTCAAGCGATTGACCTCCCACTTAACATACAGAAGGTCCAGGGTTCAGTTCCTGTTGCCTTCTAGAGAAGAAAAGCAAGACAGCTAGCTGGCGTGATGGGCAGGCGCAGGAAGCTGATACAATATGATGCAACAAGGAGACACAAAGAGGAAAGACAATGAGAGACGCAACAAAGCAGGGATCTGAGGTGGCTCAAGCAACTGAGCACCTCCCTCCCACATGGGAGATCCCAGGTTCAGTTCCCGGTGCCTCCTAAAGAGAAGATGAGAAGACACAGAGAGCACACAGTGAATGGACACAGCAAGCAGGCCGTGAGTGCAAAACAATGAGAGGGGGAGGGAAAGAATAAATAAAATGAATCTTAAAAATATATAGAGAGGGGGACGGGACAGAGATGGCTCAAGCCATTGGGTGCCTCCCTTCTACATGGGAGGTCCTGGGTTTGGTTCCCAGTGCCTCCTAAAAAAAAGGCTAGCACACAACGAACAGACACAGAGCAGACAGCAAGCACAAAAATAATGAGGGGAGCAGGGGAGAAATAAATAAAATAAATCTTAAAAAAAAAAAAAGGGATTCCCACATACACACACTTTCCCCCATTAACAACATCTTTCATTAATGTGGTACATTTGTTACAACTGATGAATACATACTGAAGCACTGCTACTAACCATGGTCTATAGTTTACAATTTGAGCATCAAAATAAAGAATGAAGTAACAGATTTCAACCTACTGAATACTAAAGGAATCCATGAATGCTTACTAACATAAATGAATAAATAAATGGGGGGGGAGGGGAGTTCTTCCTCATAGAATACCAACTAAAAAATGCAGATTGAGTGATGGAAATAAAGCATCACCATTTGGCAACCTTCAAAGAAGGTAGCTGACTCAGGCAGAAGTTATCAACGAATGGTAAGGCTGTAGGCAGAAGTTTAATGAGGAACAGGATATTAGTATAATCTTGGAATACTTCCCCAGAAATACCAATAAATTTCAAAGGGAAAAATGGTGAATTTAAGGTGGCAATCTGGCAGATACCACCATAATCAGGTGATTAAAGCTAATATTCCATGGAGGGGGTGGGCATCACAACACACAGCTTCATTTCTGTGGTATCATGCCAAGAACACATGAGCTGATCTGGTTATGAGGAAACACCCAATAGGCCCAGGGTGAGAGTCATCCTACAGAATCTAAGACCTGTACTCTTTACAACTGCAAGGACTTTAGGAACAGGGCATGTCTGAGCAACTATTCCAGGAGAGACATGACAACTGAACATAACACAGATACTGGATCAGACAGGGGAAAAAGAGATATTAGGGGTACAGTTGAAAGAAGAATGGGTTTCTGGGGGATTGGATGGTAGTGTTGGTTCAACATTGATTTCGTGATTTGGTTGATTATATGCTGGTTACATAGAAAAGCATGTTTGTTTTTGGAAAACTCATACTGGAATATTTAAGGGAGATGGAAAACGCCTGAAATTTGCTCTCAAAAGTTTCAGGAAAATGTTCTAATAGATGAAAGATAGATACGATAGATAAGATAGATGATAGATAAATAGATGGAGGGAGGGGAGGGGAGGAGAGGAGAGAAGAGGGGAGGAGAGGGGAGGGGAGGGGAGGGGAGGATATAGAGATTTTGATACTAATGCCATAGGAACATACAAAAAGATTTTACTTCTTTTCTCTTTGCCAGAACAATGTGATAATTTTACTCTAGGGAAAAAACCTCCATTCGAAGGACTGACCTGAAAATCAGCCAGGGCAGGAGGCAAATGATTCACTGAAGTTCTCCTGATACACTCTACATCTGATTCCTTGCTTTGGACTTCAATAACTAGTTACTCCCAATGGCTTTGAGTCTTGAAGTTTCGATTTCTAGCTCTCCTTGGGGACTGAATGCCTCTGACTAACCCCCACCGCCCACCTGTGACTTACATGTTCTCAGCCTGTCTGGGGGGCAGTTCCAGAATTTCTAGAGGAGGGGCTTTGGGGCAGCCTGGCTGAAAAGGAAGACAAGGGAGCGTGCCTTAAAGCTGCATTTAAAAAGCAAGCACACTGCTTTTATTTAGATGGCATGTTTGCTTGGAGGGCCTTGGAGCAGACTGGTGAAGCTAATGAAGGAGCTAAAGTGCCCTCTGACCACCGTGTCACCTGCCAAGCCATCCCTTGATGACACCACTGAGTCTTCACATGGCTGAATCAAAGCGAGAGCTGGTAGGACCTCCAGCCTAACACCCTAGGAGACGATGAAGGCACAGGACTAGCTGATGAGTAATTAAGGGGAATGACCAACATCTTTAGGAAGGGGTGGGGCAGGCTGTACTGAGTGGGTTGTTTTCCAGAGTGACACCCAGTCTGGCCCAGGCTGGGGTGTATGAATGATTCATCTCTGAGGAGGGAGCCAGGGAGCATGTGAGCATGGCCGTGTCAGGGGTCACTGACAACGGAGGTTGCAAGCTATGGGCAGACAGGAAGCTGGGGCACGTGCTACAGAGGCCAGGCCAGGAGGTGAGGAGGGGAGAGGAATAAGGAGGAAGACATAAGAGTGGGGGTGGGGTACCGCCCAGGATGTCAGGACCCTGTTGTCACTGAGAACTAGTCTTGTGGCTAGTCTGCCAGATCAGGCAGAGAGCAAAACAGATCTTTCAGAGTGACTAAAATAATTTGCCTAATTGTTGTAGGAGGGAAAAACCTTGAGTCACTTTAGTGTGTGGAAGAGTGAACCTCAGAGACCCAAGTTAGCAAGAAGGCACAGGGCAGTAACAGCAGAGTGAAGGCATGCCAATTCAATGTCAGATGTCATTACCACTCTCCTCCTGACTCATTGGGTAGATTCTACTTTGTTCTTTTTTTTTTTTTCCACTAAGAACTGAGATGAGCAGGCAGTACAGGTAGTCCTAAGAGAGCACTAAAAACTTCTTCAGAACTTTGTCCTGTGTCTTCAATCACACAGTGTTAGGTAATCTCAGTCCAGAAATTTAGCTTCCTTTCATAGTCCCCACAGAGCAGTCTCAACCATTGACAAGATTTACTCCTTAAAGTCTAATACAACCTCAGAGGGCAGAAGAGAGGGATGTGGAGGGAGGGCAGTAACATACTCACTTAGCACATCAGCCGCCCCCATGGAGAGCCTTCCAGCCCCATCCAGCCAGTGCTCAGAGACACTGCCCGGAGTGTGGCACTCCTGGAGGCCCTGCCCCTTCCATTCCAAAATGTATATGGCCCTTCACAGGGTAGCTTTTTCACATACGTGATTTAATTGGACCAATCAATGGTCCATGGAGGTAGGCAGAAATAGAATTAATTTCCCCATTGTGTAAATGAGAAAACTGATCCAGGATGACAAGTGATGTACTCAAGGTCGTAACAGCTCAGAAAAGTAAGACTGGGATTATAACCCTGAACTCCTATACTCCAAGTGCCTCTCTGACCCAGCATGTAAAAGCACAAACTCAGGACTTAGGTAGACAACTCCTCATTCCTTACCACCACCTTCCCCTGTCCAGAACAGCACTAAGTTCCAGGAGATTCCTCCACATATATATGGAATCCAGGATGAGAGGCAAGCACCAGCAAGGCCAGAGAGCAGAAGGCTCAGTACCTGCAGGAGGAACGATGGAGCAAAAGGACCATGGCCAAGAAAGGGGAAAGCAAGTAAGGAAAATGTGCATAACATCACATCACCTACAGCGTGGGAATCAACCTTTGCGCTCTCACGGGGACAACATACACTTGTACCAATGTTTACACAGATACAAATTCTTTGATTAACTTATGTTTATCGAGGAGGAAAAGAAAGAGGGCAATCAGCATTTAGAAAGCACTTCTTGGATATCAGAGACCCTGCTAGGTGCTTTTCTCTTTTCATCTTAGGAAGTAGATATTATCTTCATTTTTACAGATGAGGAAATTAAGACTTAGAGAGGTTAAGCAACATGCCCAAAGTCACAAAGTCTGAGATGGAGCAAAGGCTAGTCTGACTGCAAAGCCCTGCTCTTCCCTTTATACCACATTAATAATGCCTTGGATCTGGTCTCTGCCACTTAGAAACTTGCAATCAGATTTAACCACTCTGTTGGGCATAATCACAGGCCAGAAAGCATTTTAAACTAATGTATACTCCAAGGAGAATGGCTAATAGGTAATTTGAGTTATAGTAATTCCTACTTAAGTTATAGTGATTCCCCTTGCCCCAGCCCAAAGAAATAAGACGTTGGGCTTAAGTGATGGTGGGTCGCCGCAGAAGCAGCCAGCCTTAGGCATATGTGCATGCCTTTGAGAGCATGGGCCTTGCTTGCTGCCTGGCTAATAAAATGCTGTGTGTGCCTTTGTCCCTCTGTGCATGTATATTTTTGGAAAAAAAATGAGAGAATTCACATGTTGTAGTCTCTCAGATAAGTTCTGATGAACATACAGAAAAAGTCATCACATCTTTTAATGTTTTCATCTCAGTTTTCATTCACAGAAAACACACGCAGGTCTGTTCTTTCACAACATCTTGTAAAACAGCCAGATATCTAAAATAGATTTCATCTGATACAAAAAGTCTGACAGTTGATTGATGCATCTGCCAGATTTTGTTAAATCGAAGCTACGTTTTAGAATCTAAAGACAAAAAATAAAACAAGAAAAATGTGCCAAAATGGTGACTGTTCCCTGTTATAGGGGACTGAACCAGTATGAGTGCTGTCCAGATGACTGGAGGAGTCTACATAATCCAAATCCATCCCATCTCCAGCCACAAGACACCACCCTGGAAGTTCACCTCAAGTGCACAACCCTCACTGGCAGTGTTTGCTTGCTGATCCTGGCAGAATGGCCCGGCTTGTTTGGACAAGCATGGTGTTAGAGCCAAGGCTGAGAGCCCATTTCTAACTGTATCACTTCTGGTCAAAAAGGAGAGACTTTCTCTTCACTGGACTCGGACTGCACAAAATTGGATCCAGTGTCATGTGGGAAGCAAGGTTAGTAGCTGTTGGCAGTTCATTGGCAAACCCAACTAGTTCACTGACAAACCCAACAACTCTCCTGAAGAATACCATGCATTAGCTTAAGGTGGTGAAGTCCCAGGAATAATAACCTACTCGTACAGAAGGGACTGTCTGGGTGACTGACATTTACTTTATTCTCTAATTTATGAAAACAAAAACAAAAAATAACAACAGCAAACAAGTAGGAACTGTGAGAAGTTGAGCTGCCCTTTAGTTTTAAACTAACAGTCCAAGACCAGGCAGTACACGGGGCTACAGATGAGTGAGGAGGGGAAAAAAGCCTTTGCAGTGACTGTAACAAATTATCGGGACTATTTCGTGGAAAATAGTTAAAAATTGACCTACAAACGCTTTTGAGGGCTGTTTCAATGATTACCTTAATAAGACTAAATTGTTTCCAATATTCACAGTCACTTCTCAAATTACACGCTTGAGAAATTTCTAACCGATGTTGGGTAGTTGCAACTTGCAGAGGGAAAGCAAAAAAGTAACACTGCAAAAGAACAAAGCACTTTTGTCTGCCTGTGGAGAAGGGGGATTCCAGGGCCCTTCACTTAACTAGCATGCCCACCAATAGTGTTACTAGTTACGTAAATGATAACTATTTCCCAAATCTTTAGACGCCCCCACATGGGTCATGCTGTTTCCCAATTGCCATATCGTGCTGGGCGGAACTGGAGGGTGAAAATGTTATATCCCTCGTTCCACGGGAGAGTCTCATTTTCTGAACCAACTGCAAACGCAGGAACACGAAGTTTGGCAAAAGAAGCACCTGTGCAAAAGCAGAGCTGCACCGGCCCCGCGGTAAACCTGCCTGCGGCAGAGGCAGGCGGAACGCAGATTTTGCATTCCGATTGCATTCTGATGCTGGGAAAAAAGTGAAAAAGGGCAAGATGGGCAACACTCCCCGCCCCCTCCAAAGAGTTTCTGTCCTAGGTGCTTGGAGTGAGTTTGGAGCCCGGGCTGGAAGCAGGGAAAGCCCGAAAAGCCAGGGCTAGGTCCCGCGGAGGCTCCCGCGCCCGGACCTCCCCACGTGCTCCCCCGCCCGCCGGCGGCTCCCGGACCTTCCCCGCACCCCGCTCCCCACTCACCGCTCACGGTCGCCGGCGCCGTCGAGCCCGGGAGCGCGGGCCCCTGCGGCTGCCGCATGCCCTCGGGGCTGAGCGCGAAGGGGCGCCAGCGCCGGGCTCCCGCCGGGCGCCGACGAGCAACGGAGGACTCGGCGGGCAGGCGACCGGGCGCCTCCTCTCCAGCCGCTTCTGAGGAAAGTTTGGCGGAGGTGAGGCCAGGCGCGGAGGGGTGGAGGGGGCCGCGTCTCCGCCCTGCCCCGCCCCGCCCTGCCCGGCGCGGCCGGCCGTTCCCACGCGAGGTCGCCCCCCACCGGCAAGGCCCCGACCCGCGGGTGGAGGGGCGCGCGTGAGCCAGGGCGGGAGGCGCTCCTGCGGACGCGCTGTCCCGCCGGGGAGAAGGAGGGGCCGCACACTAACGGACACTCGCGCCCACAGGCCTTACAGAGTCCGCCTCGGAGCCCCGGGTTAAAGCCCAACCCTCCTGTCCCTCTGTCCCTGTTCTGCGGGGCGAGGTTTGCTGGGAGTGCCTGCGCGGACATGCAGCCCACACCCACCACCCGTGGGAGGCAGGCTCCCTGCCGGGCAGTGAGCCAACGTTCTGAGACTTGAACTCCAAACTCCGGAGGATGCAGGCAACCCCGGGAGGCCACGGATGTCTGCCTATGTCTGTCCTGGAGCCTTTCCTTCAGGCCCTTTTATTTAAAATGGAAACAACAACAAAAAAATGGAATTGTAGGAACTTCCTGGCCTCCTCGGTAAATAGTCCTGGATACTTTGTTATTCAATAGCTAAAATATAAAGACCCACCTTTGGGTAAAGAAGAAAGCTGCAGGTTTTATATATGGTACTAGAATGAAAATTAAAAAGTAAAACAGCAACCATGGAACTGCACTACAGGAATAGTGAACCCTAAGTTAAACCATGGGCCAGGGTTAATAGTACAATTATAAAAATGTGTGTTCATGAATCGTTACAAATGTGCCACACCAATGCAAAGTGTTAATAATAGGTATATGGGAATCTTGTATTTTATGTATGATTGTTCTGTAAACCCACAACTTCTCTAAAAAAAAGTTTTAAAAAATTATATGGAAGGGAAAAAAACACATTGTCATAAAGGCTTTGTTTTCTCTGGATTCTAAATGAATCCAGAGATGCTAAAAATTGGCATCCAGAGATGCTAAAAATTGCTAAATTGCTCTAAAAATTTTAGCATCCAGAGATGCTAAAAATTGGGCCTTCCTGGTGACCTCACAAGAGTGAAATATGCTGAGGTGAATGGTCTTTCCACTCATGCCTTCAAATCCTTGAGAAATGCTGAGTGTGTCCAGATGTCTTGCTATAGTCTTTTTGCCCTCCCTCCCTCCTTCCCTCCCTCCCTCCTTCCCTCCTTCCCTTTCTTCCTTCCTTATTCATATTGTGCTCTTCTGTGTGCCAGCTAGGAACCATGTCCTAGGAAACATCCCTGCCAGATTATCTGCCCCGGCCACCAGAGAGATTCTGCTCTCTCTGAAGGCAGTGTCTTCATAATTTTAAATTCCTTACACAATGGACATCATCCCATAGCCACAGGGATATGGCTACATTTTGATCAACATATATAAATTATTGTTGCCACATCTGGGTGTTCAGAAAATTACTGTGGTGTCTTACAGATGAACTGTGTATAGAAAGGTACAGCTTGCAAAGCTGAAACTAAAGAAAGATCATGTTTACTGGAACAAGCAAAAACTTTGAATATGATATTTGAGAGCAACGTTAGAGGAGTAAACAGTGCAACTCAAACAATACACCTGGTGAAGACAAAAATTCTCAACCACTTAGCAAATGCCCAAGTCACAGTAAGTCCACAATGCAATGGTAGTATATTGACTAAGTGAGTTGTTAGTCAATAACAACTGGGAAAATGCAAACACCATTTAGAGCCTTTTGTCGGGAAAATTTGTTCCAAGTAACAAACAACTTATTAACAAAGGAACTTTGGAAACACATTATGTTGTAACTTGGAACTTCCTGAAGTTGAGCATTGCAAAGGAGGACAGGGACTCTGGAAGGATAGGTGGGATTACCTTTAACTTATATATCATCAAAAAGGAGAGAGGAGAAGGGGATATAGTGAGCCATGTTACGAAAGGAAAAAGACATTCTAACAGATGGTTTTTTAACAAACATGGGCCAGGTGGGAGGAGAAGGGAAGAAAGTGAACAGAAAAACAGATGCAGAGGGAAGGACCAGGGAAAGCACCCATCTGTAAAGACCCATGGCCAGAACTGGACAAAAGTGTCAAGAGGCAAAGGACAGACTATTAAGAAACACATAGCCTGAAATCCTAGTTTTTAGAAGGGCGCTCAGGGATTATTCACCAGAACCTTTCATACATCCATGTGGGGCCTGGGGTGTCTCCTCTCTCTACCAAAAATGTTATTAGTAGTAAAGCCGAATTAAAATTAACCTCAAAAATTACAAACATGAAGCCTTAGGTGTACTTTGCATTAAAGATCACTGACTGGAAAGTAGTTCAAAACTTTTTTTTTTTTTTTAGGAACAAGGGGCTGGGGATTAAACCCAGGACCTTGTGTGCGGGAAGCCAGCGCTCAACCACTGAGCCACATTGGCTCTCCTGAGTTGGTTTTTTCGTTTGTTTGCTTGTTGTTTTTTGTTTGTTTGTTTGTTTTGTATGTCGGAGGTACTGGGAACCGAACTGGGGACCTCCCATGTGGGAAGCAGGTGCACAACCACTTGAGCTATATCAGCTCCAGTTCAAAACTTTTTAACAATAATTTGCTAATTTGCTTCCTGTATACAAAGTGCTGTGTTTTGTGTTCCTAGGGACACAAAGACTTATAACATTGTTTCCGTAAGAGGAAAAGGGCATTCTACAGTGCTCCATGGAAAGTAATTATGATGGCAGAAGGAACAATAGTGGCCTTGGAGGAGTTGTGTCAGCCAGCATGTACCTGGCAGGGAATATACACTGAGAAAGAGAGAGAGAGGAAGAAGGGAAGGAGGGAGAGAAGGAAAAAGGGAGGAAGGAAGGAAGGAGAGAAGGAAGGAAAGGAGGGAAGGAGGAGAGAGGGGGTAGGAAAGAGGGAAGGAGGGAAAAGAAAAAATTAAAAATAGGCCTGCCTCCTGCCACAGTGAAAGGCAATGTAGAATTCAAGCAAGACTTCTCCCTCTCTGGATTTATGCAAAGAGGCCCATATTCCTTCATCCCCAACTCAGCCTGGCCCTTGGATTCATGTGGGCAAGAAGTCACAGATTTGCTGTCCTTAACTTCAGGGAGTGTCTGAACTGAATCTCTGTTGAATGTTACTTGTCTATGTTAGTTAGAAATGAGGATGTCTATAGCAAGTGAGTAGTGTGAGAAAATGGGATGGCAACTATCATGTGAAAGATGTTAGCGCCCCAAATTACACTCAGCTAGAAGCTTCTGAGGAAAGACTGAGCAAAAGGTTAACTCTAGAGAAACCAAAAGAAAAGAGAGATGGTGTAAACAGTGTGGCCCTGTGGAGTATCTCTCAACCATATGGCTGTTACCTCAAAAGGAAAGTAATAGAAAGTCACGAAAACAGGCCATAAATACCAAAGCATCAAAAATCATATGTTCATTTAAACTGAGCAAACCACATCTCATATGAAGTGCAGTAATCATTCAAAAATACTTTAAATATTCATCCCATCACTATTTGATTCTACATATTTTTGTGCTTGAGAAAAGAGTGACCAATCTGGAAAATAAAAGCATGAGGAGGGTGGGGATATTGCTCTAGCAGATATGAAAACGCATTATAAAATGAACAGTTGCCATCCAGGCCTAATTGCTGATAGCACCTTTTTCACTTCCAAAAATACCCTAGATTGATTGATAAATTATGTGGTGACATAAATTAATAATTAAAACAATATGACGCTGGAACAAGGCAAAATATTGGACCAGAATAGCTATCCCAAATAGTAAATATAAAATAAAATTAAAAAAAAGAAATTGGCATCTTAAATCAGTAGGAAAGGGAAGACCTATTCAGTCAGTGGCACTGGTATGATTTGTTGACCTTTGACCCCCCCCCTCAAAAAAAGTTAGATGCTTACCAAAGTAATTTTCAAAGCATTAAGAATTAATTTGGGAAAAGAGGAAGATACACATATAACAATTAGAAGAAAATATAGATTAATATATATTTGATTGCAAGTTTGGGGAGGACTTTTTTAAACCTAAAAGCAATAGAAGGAATCACAGAGGAAAATATTAGTTGACTTGACTACATACAAATTAGATATTTCTGCACATAATTTAAAAATCACACAATTTGAAACAAATAAAAAATTAGTGGAGGAAACTATTTGCAGCATATAATAGACAAAAGATTAACACTCTGTGTAACTTATTGAGAGGTAATGTAGAGAACTCTTTTTTTTTTAGAAGGTATGGGGCATTGAACCCGGGACCTCATATATGAGAAGCAGGTGCTCGACTACTGAGCTACATCTGCTCCCCAATGAGAGTTGTTTTTTTTTTTCTCATTTGTTTGTTTTTAGGAGGTACTAGGGATTGAACCCGGGACCTTATACATGGGAAGCAGATGCTCAACCACTTGAGCTACATCCGCTCCCCTAGAGAACTCTTAACAGTTAAGAGATTAATATCAAAACGGA
This sequence comes from Cabassous unicinctus, assembly GCA_029593785.1. Lineage (NCBI taxonomy): Eukaryota > Metazoa > Chordata > Mammalia > Cingulata > Chlamyphoridae > Cabassous > Cabassous unicinctus. The sequence goes on from JAQZBX010034866.1 coordinate 13,245, forward strand.
AAAATAAGTCAGGTATACGAACAATTCGCAAAAGAAGAATTCTCCTGCCACCTGTCAAATTGGCAAAGGTTTTTGGTTATAGTGACTCCTAATATTGACTAAGTTTTAAGGGAAATAGATAATTTTATGTGCTGCTGGTGGGGGTACAAACTGGTAAAATGTTTCTGGAAGGCAATTTGCAATATAGCATATTTTACCAATTCCCAGAAGTTGTGGTTTTTTTTTTCACATTTTAATACCTCTTGAAATTGAGATGTGTTTTCTGGTCACTGTCAGGCAGTTGTTACTGTCTGCTCATGGCACCAAATTTTGAAGAATGGATATCAGAGGTTAGAAGAAAATCCTGGAACAAGAGGGTGGACCATGTTTTGGAAAATAGTGCTGCGTCACCACTGCTTCTGCTGGCACTCATTGACCACACAGAGTCAAAAAATGATTCAGAAGCTTGAAGAAGTTTTAGGAATGAACACTTTAACCACAGTTACTTTATGGATGCATAAAAATAAAATGTAAACTAATTTAATTTAAAATAATCCCAGAAAACTCTTTTAATAACTATTTTTAAAAAAGGTATGTGATAAGAAAGCATTATTTATGTTTAATTGGCATAATTTTCTTTCCTTCGTGTTACATAAAATAATGATGCATCTTAGAATTTATGAGATCTTGGGCTTGATGAACTATATAATATTTCAAGAACCCTAAAAATGTTCACACTGTTTCAACCAGAAATTTCACACTAGAAAGTTATCCTAAAGACACCACTGGAGGCACACAAAGATTTTAGTATAAATATCAACATCTTGGTATTATTTATACAAGTGAAATGTTGAAAACAACCTAAGAGTCCAATAATGGGAAACTGATCGAGTAAATTATCATGAATCCATTGGATAGAATATTTTGCAACCTTAAAAAATCATGGTTTCAAAGAATATATAATGACATAGGTACATGTTCAGCATTTTATGTCGTCTTTATAAAAAGCAGGATACAAACTTTGTAACCAAATCTGTTTCCTTTTTAAAAAAATTATTAAAGCATGCATTTGCTTGTATGAAAGAAAAAATGTTGGAAATAAATACACCTATATGTTAAGTATAATTATTTGGGGGAAGTGAGACTATGAGAAATTTTGTATATTTTTCTATATTTTCCAAATATTCTGCAATGAATGTGTGTGACATATATTACACAAACATTTTAAAAAAATATTTTAAAGGGTGAAATCCTAAACAAATATAGTCATATGGAGCACATTTCTTTTCAAGCATGAATAATTATATGAATAGATTGTACAAGGCATAGGACTGTATAACAGTGAATCCTGAGGTGGAAGATGGACTGTGGTTAACAACAAATATGAGAATGTTCTCTCATGAACTATAACAAATATATAGTACTAATACAGGGTGTTAATAATCAGGTGGGTTAGGGGGAAAAATACACCAAATGTAAGATATCAGCTATAGTTAGTACTAATTTTGTTTTTAAGACTTATTTATCCCTCCCCCGCCCCCTCATTGTTTATGTGCTCGCTGTCTGCTCTCTGTGTGTTCTTCTGTGTCTGTTTGTCTTCTCTTTAGGCCATACCAGGATCTCTTGTGCCACCTCAGCTTTCTGGTCTGCTGCATCTCTTATTGTTTCTCTTCTGTGTCTCATTTTGTTGCTTCATCTTTCTGCATCAGCTCTCTGCATGGGCCAGCTTGCCTTTCATCAGGAGGCCCCGGGAATCAGACCCTGTACCTCCTTTATGGTAGATGGGAGCCCAATTGCTTGAGCCACATCCATTTCCCAGTAGTAATATTTTGGTGATGCTCTTTCATAGTTTGTAACAAAAGTTTCACAACAATGCAAGGTGTTTGTAGAGGGGTGATGTATGGGAGCCCTATACAATGATATGCATGTTTGTTTTGTAAGTTCACAACTTTTACTATATACTTATTGTTTATGTATGTTCATGTATGAATGATATACTTCAATAACATTTTTTAATGAAAAAAAAATGTAGATTTGAGGGTTTGTTAACTTTTAAATGGCCCAAGAAACCAGAATGCAAATTGAGAGGATTAGCTTCGGGTTTTACTCATTTTCTGCTTGACTCTAATTTCTTATGGATTCACTTGAGGATTGACTTAATACACCTGTTGGCTTGGAGCTTCCACACATACATTGTACTTCTCAAAAGAAAGGTTCCAAGCAAAAGATAGGAAACTAGCTTTGTAAGTCCTTTACAAAAATTCTTTACGATGAGACCTGAAGATCATGGGATGGGAAATGATAATCTGCTCCCCACAAGGAAAGCAAGCATGCCTTAGCTGTTGACTCAGTGTAACAACACCCTAAAGATTTTACCCAAACATGTTTGGAGATAATTGCAGTTTTCTTTTATGAACTTTCCATGTTGCTCCTGTGACCCCTCAGCCCAGTGAGCCTGGAACTTTTGTTGTTTCTGAGAGCATCTGTTAAAGGGAGGACACAGAACAAACAAACAAACAAACATCTCTCAAAAGGAGAAAAAACAGAAAGAGCAAAAGAAGTAGATTTCCAGCTCCTACATTCCTAAAAAGTTTTCTTAAAGTCATGGAGAATAAATAATCTTAAACACCAAGGTATATGATTTGCAAAAGGTTAGTTCTCTAGAGCTTCAAAGGGCTAAATGCTGAAAGAAGCTGAAAATAAACTTTTTGACCATAAACAGTTGATTAGAAGAGAGCAAAGAGTCAAACCACCTTCCCTGGAGATTAGATAGGGGTTTCCTAATCTAATGGGGAGGAGAATTTGAGTTGGAGAAGTAGCAACACTGAGAGCCATGGGCTTGGAGTTTCTGACCGTTAATCACATTGCAGGCTAATTGTCAGAGAACCATAGGCCCTTCCTTAAGCTTAGGAACCCATGAGTAGTGCGGTAGGTTGCATTATTGCTTTAGAATATAAGCTACCCATCCCTAGAGAGGATTAAACTTCTCTGCCCCATTGATGTCAGGCTTGTCCACTTGTCTTGCTTTAGCCAATAAAAGTGTGAGCTTTATAAGCCAGCACAAGGCTCACCCAATCCTCTTTTCCCCTCCATCCTAATATCAGCAACATTCCACACAGAGGCAATTACATTAGCCTGGATCCAGGAGTGAAGATGGCATGGAGCAACGCCATGGTTCAGTTAGGATGACATGCAGATGAGAAATAAACCTTTGTTCTTCTAAGCTGCAGAGATTTGGGTACCATTTGTCACCACAGCATAACGTAGCCTATCCTGACTAATACAAAGAGACTACTGAGTCCTGCTGTCCTTCTGAGACTTGGATAGAAAATATTCATGTATATGTGCTCCATGCCATGGTGATATGGAAAGAGCAATATAGAAGTGGTGACATGACATAGCTAGACACCAGAGGGAATAAATCCACTTCCTCAGTTTTCTGTACATCCCAGAGTGATACACAACAGCACTAAAGTTAGTTCTTTGCTGATAAGAACGTAAGGGGAAACAAATGCAGAAGATGCAGCAGGGGCAGAGGGTAACATCCAAAGATTAGGAGGGGAAATTAACTCTCAAAAGAATGCAGTGAACCAGGAATTCATTGCTCACCCCACTCCATCTCTAATACATGAACACTGTAAAGTTCCTTCAGAACTTAGATGTCACCACAGGGAGAAAATGGGAGGAGCAGAAGTGGGTGTAAAAATGTAAAACGACTGAGACTGTTGTATTTGCCTAGTTTACCTGGGAAAAGATTAAATTCTCAGTCAGTGATAGAAGTAGGGGGTCCAAAATGGAATTTATATTCACTCTTATAAAAAACAGTAATGTTTTCCTGCCTGGGAAATTGTGTACACACTATACCCAGATACTGCAAGAGAGGATGGGTAGCCTCGTATTCAACAACTGTGGGATGCTGATAGCCTACTTCGGCAAAGCTGAAACGATGTGTGGTCAATGGCAATGCTTTGTATAGTAGGTTAATTCTCCTCCCAAACCTGATACTCAAGCTATGGCTAGATATTTACCTTGCCTGAGGCAGCTACCAAGAAGCTGCTACTAGCAACACTTTAAGCTGCACAAATATTTATCCTGGCAAATGTGAAAAATAAAAAGGAAATAGTTGTAAATAAATCTTGCTAGAATTTTCTGCATTCTATGCGCTAAACTCTTTTCCTTGTTTTGCAAAAGAAAGCTGCAATATGACACTAATATTGTCATCTCTAGGATTGATTTTTCAATGGGATTTGATGGATACAGGCCAGATTAATATTTAATGTTTTTATATAATCTGAATAATAACACAGTAGACTAAGACATAAAAACGATCTGAGCTGCTAATGCTTTAGTCTATTTAAAAACAGTTGATTGAGTCATTTAAAATGGAAAATCAAGATCTAAGAAGTTTGCAGTCTTAATGTAATAAGTTTAATACCAAAAAATATAATATAAAATAAATCAGATTTTGCAATTTTAGGAAAGATAATTACATCATGTGATTCTTTACTTGATGTTGGCATAAGTAATAAATATTTTATTTGCAAACAAGGAAACAAGTCATGATAAATTATCTTTCTATTATAGATTTTCTAGGAGGGTCAAATCTCAATTTCCTTTTCATTACTGGGACATGGCTTTAACAGAGAGAAACAAAAAGTATAAAAATGTGTAAGGAGAAGAATAACTCATGTATGCAGGAATAAATATAAGTAAAAAGTTGTGAAAACCAAAAAGATTTTATAAAGACATGTTAGAGGATTTTATCATAGAAAATCTGATGAATTGAGGTACTTATGACTTCTAAGACCCACAGTGAAGTTCAAAACTATAGAATGGCCTAAATTTTTAACAGCTATAAAAATTTTGCCAATTTCATGCAGTCTATGCAAGTCTAAATTGAAATAATAGTACCTATTTATGAAAGCAGTGAGAATTGAAAAGGAATAGTATGCCATAGTGATATAAAAATGAACTCATTACTAAAAAGAAAAGGTTATTTCATCATGATAAGAGGATCACTTCATCAAATAAAAGACCTTCAAAATACAGGAAATAAAAATTAACAGAACTAAAGGGAGATATAGACAGATCCACAAATGTAGTTGGAGATTTTAACTTGTTCATCAGTAATTTTTTTTTCATTATTTATTCCACAGTCAAAATAATTTTTTCATTATTTATTCCACAGTCAAAATAATTTTTGTTCATTATGTCCATCAGTAATTGATAGGACAGGTAGACAAAAAATAATTAAGGTTAAAACACCACCAACAACCAACTTGACTTGATTGGCATTTATAATACAGCATTTCCATCAACTATAAAATACATAATTTGTTTGAAGTGCACGAGTAGTATTCACCAAGATAGACCATATCTTGGGTCATAAAATGAGTTTCAATAAATATATGAGGACTGAAATTATTCTCTGGCCAAAATGGTAGTAAATTAGAAGCCAGTAACAATAAAATATCTAGAAAATCCCCAAATTTTCATGGGTCAAAGAAGAAATCACATGGGAGTTTAGAAAATATTTTGAACTAAATAATAAGAAGAATAAAACATATAAAAAATTTATGAGCTGCAACCAAAGCTGTACTTAGAGGGAATTTTGCAACTTTAAAAGATGCTTATATTAGAAAGAAATAAAGTTTAAAAATCAATCATCTAAACTTTAAAAAGCTAGAAAAAGGAGAGCAAATTAAAATCAAATAGAGAAAGGGAAATAATAAATCTAAGATTGGAAATCAGTGAAGTAGAAAACAAACAATAGAGAAAAATCAATAAAACCAAGTGCTGGTTTGTTGAAAAATTAATAAAACTTATAAATCTGTAATAGACTGGTCAAGAAAAGAAAGAGAAGAACTCAAATTACCATTATCCAAGGATGAAAAAAGGAACAACTGATCCTCCACAAAATCTAATAATAATGCTAGAACAGCTTTATACTGATAAATTTAATAACTTAGATGAAAAAGACAAATTGCTTGAAAAATAGCTTACTAAAACTGACAGCAAAAAACAATAGGAAATCTGAATAGCCCTATGCCTGGCAAATAAATTGAATATGTAATTAAAACCTTCCCACAAAGAAAACTCCAGGTCCAGATGACTTCTCTGGGAAATTCTATCAAACATTTAAGGAAGAAATAATATCCATATTACAGAAAGTTTTCAAGAAAAATAGAGGAGGCAAAACTTTCGTACTGATTTTATGAGGTCAGTATAGCTCTAATAGCAAAACCTGACAAAGATGCTACAAGAAAGGAAAAGTACAGGCCAATATCATTAATGAACATAGAAAAGAAATTCTCAAAAAATTTAGCATATCAAATCTAGCAACACTTAACAAAATCATACATCGTGTTCACATGGTGTTTGTCTCATGAATGCAAGGTTGGTTAAACATTTGAAAATCAAAATAATTCACCATATAACAGAATAAAAGAAGAAAAATCATTTGGCCATCTCCATTAATGCATAAAATGCACAAAATTAATACCCATTTATGGTAAAAAAATTTTTTTAAAAAGTCTTATCAAATAGAAATAGAAGGGAATTTTATTAATCTAATAAAGGACACCTGTGAAAATCCTGTTGCTAATATAATAATTGCAAAATACTGAATCAGGAACAAAGCAAGAATGCCCATTTTTACCACTCCTATTTGACATTCAACTGGAAGTTCCAGTCAGTGCAAAAAGGCAAGAAAAAAAAAGTCATCCTGATTGGAAATAAACAGAGTTATACCATGCTGATGGATTATTAAGATTTTAACTCTCCCCAATTTAATCTCTAGAATCAGTGCTATTCAACCAAAATCCCACTAGGCCTTTTTGTAGTAATTAGCTAGTTGATTCTAAACTTACATGAAAATGCAGAGGAACTAAAATGACCAAAACAATTTTGAAAAGAAGGTCAAAGTTGGAGGACCTATGCTTCCTGATTTCAAGGCTATAAAGCTATCATAATCAAGATAGTGTGATGTTGATGTAGGAATAGAGAAATAGATCAGTGGAACAGAACAGAACCTAGAAATATGCTTTCGCATACATGGTCAATTGATTTTCAACAAAGGAGCCAAAGCAATTCAATAGCGAAAGCATCATCTTTTGATGTACCAAAACAACTCTATATATGTAATGAACATTTACTTTGATTTCATAAAAAAATATTTTGAGAATGAATCATAAACATAAACATGAAAGCTAAAACTACAAAATTTCTAGAAGAAAATATAGACTATAATGAGATAGACAAAAGTTTCTTAGATATGACACAAAGAGCACTAACTGCAAAGAAAAATTAATAAACTGGACATCATCAAAATTATAAACTTCTGCTATTTGAAAGATAGCATTAAGAAAATGAAAAGGCAAGCTATAGGCTGGGAGAAAATATTCATTCTACATGTATTTGACAAAGAACTTATACCCAAAATACACAAAGAACCCCTACAAATTAATAATAAAAAGACAACAAACCAATTTAAAAATGGGCCAACACCTTCCACCTTAAGACACTGGAAAAAGAAGAGCAAACTAAATCTAACCCAAGTAGAATGAAGTAATATAGATTAGTGCAGAAATAAACAAAATAGAGACTAGAATAACAACTGAGGAAATCAGTGAAACTGAAAGCTGGTTCTTTGAAAAGATCAACAAAATTGACAAACTTTTAGCCAGATTGACCAAGGGGGAAAAAAAAGGAGAGAAAGAAAAGATTCAAATTACTAGAATCAGACATGAAAGAGTTACGTTATTACCAACCTCACAGAAATAAAAAGGATTATAAAAGAATACTATGAGCAATTTTTTAAACAGCAAATTAGAAAATTTAGATGAAATAAGACATATTCCAAGAAAGACACAAACTGCTATAACAAACTCAAGAAGAAATAGACAATCTGAATAGACCTATAATAAGCTAAGAGACTGAATCAGAAATCAAAAGACTGCCCACAAAGAAAAGCCCAGGCCCAAAAGTCTTTACCACTGAATTCTACCAAACATTTAAAGAGGAATTATACAAATTCTTCACAAACTCATTTAAAAAAATAGAAGAGTTAAAAACACTTCCCTACTCATTTTATAAGGCCAGAATTGCCTTGAGGCCAAAACCAGACAAAGATATCACAAGAAAAGAAAACCGCAGACCAATATCTCTTGTGAATATGGATGCAAAAATCCTCAAAAAAATACTGGCAAACCAAATCCAGCAACATGTAAGAAGAATTATACACCATGGCCAAGGGGGGCTTAGCCCATGGGTGAAAGGTGGGTTTAACACCCCAAAATCTACTAATGTAATAGAATTCATAGAATAAATAGAATAAAAAGCAAAGATCACATGATCATTTCAATAGACACAGAGAAAGCATTTGACAAGACACACCAATCTTTCATGATAAAAACAGTCAACAAACTAGGGAGTTGAAGGAAATTCCTTCAACCTAATAAAAAGCATCTTTGAAAAATCCACAGCTATCATCATATTTAATGGTAAAAGACTTTCCCCCCTAAGATCATGAACAAGACAAGGATGTCCACTCTCACCATTTCTATTCAGTGTTGTACTAGAGGTTCTAGCTAGGGCAATTTGGGGGGAAAAATGCATCTAGATTAGAAAGGAAGATGTAAAACTATCTCTATTCACAGATATGATCTTATAAATAGAAAATCCAGCAAAAAAAAAACGAATAGAAAAAATAAATCAGTTCAACAAGGTTGCAGGATACAAGATCAATACACAAAAATAATTGTATTTCTATACACTTGCAACAAACAATCCAAAAATGAAATTAAGAAAACAGTTCCATTCACAGTTGCATCAAAAAGAATAAAACACTTAGAAATAAACTTGACAAAAATAAGTGTGAAAGTTATACTCTGAAAACAAAAAAACGTTGTTGAAAGAAATTAAAGAAAATCTAAATAAATGGAAAAACGTCCCGTGTTCAAAGTTTAAAAGACTAATTGTGACGATGGCAATACTCTCCATATTCAGCACAATCTCTATCAGAAGCCCAGATGATTTATTTGTAGAAATTGAGAAGCTGATTCTAAAATTCACATGGAATTGCAAGGGACCCAGAATAACCAAAAAATCCTGAAAAAGGACAAAGTAGGAAGACACACTTTCCAATTTAAAAACTTACTATATGTAATCTAAGCATCTTTTAAAATATATATATATATAAAATAAAGACCATGTTGGACTGGGAAAAAAAAAAAACTTTCTATAAAACAACAGTAATCAAGACAGTGTGGTACTAGAAATCTATAGAAGCAGAAATTAGATTACTAGTTGCTTAAGGCTCAGGTGGGGATGAGGGGACAGTGACGGAATATGGCAGTAACAGCTAAAAGGTACAGGGTTTCTTTCTGAGGTAATGCAAATATGCTAAAATTGGCTGTGGTGATGCGTGCATGTATATACTAAAAACCGTTGACTTGTACACGTTGAGTGGGTAAATTGTGTATCAGTTAAGGTTCTCCAGAGGAAGAGAACCAATAGGGAAGACCTTTATTTTAAGGAATTGGGTCACGTGATTGTGGGGGCTGGCAAGTCTGAAATCTGTATGGCAGGCTAGCAGGCTGGAAACTCAGCAGGAGTTGGTGCTGCAGTCTTGTGGAAGAATTTCTTCTTCTCTAGGAAATCTTAGTTTTTTGCTCTTAAGGTCTTGAACTGATTGGATGGGGCCCACCCACATAATGAAGGGAAATTTTCTTTATTTAAAGCCAACTGATTGTAGATGTTAATCACATCTACAAAATACCTCCACAGCAGCACCTGTATCAGTCAGTGTTTCATTAAATAACTGGGTACTACAGCCTAGCCAAGTTGGCATGTAAAATTAACCATCACAGTATGGTATGTGAACTATATCCAATAAAGCTGCTATTAAAAAAGGAGGAGGGGCAAAAGACCTGAACAGACACTTCACAAAAGAACATAAATGAATGGCTAATAAGAACATGAAAAGATGATCAAAAATCATCAGGATATACAAATTTAAACCACCATAAGATTCCACTTCATGTACACCATAATTACTAAAATACCAAATGTTGGCAAAAATGTGAACTGACTGAGAGTCTCATACATTGCTGATGGGAGTACAACATGGTACAACCACTTTGGGCAACTATATGATAGTTTCTTATAAATTTAAACATACACGTTCCCTATGAATCAGCAATTCCACTTCTGGTTATTTACCTAAGAGAATTTAAAATCGATGTCCATAAGACTTGTACAGCAGTTTTCATAGTGACTTCATTTGTAATAACTTAAAACTGGAAACAATGTAAATGTCTATCAACAGATGAATGGCTGAATTAATTGTGGTTTAGCTTCACAATGGGATGCTATTCAAGAATTTAAAAAAAGGAATGAACTGCTGACACAGCAACAACTTGGATGAATATCAAAAACATTAAATTGAGTAAAAGAAGCCCGACATAAAAGAGTGCCTAGTGTATGATTCTATTTACATGACATTCTAGAGCAAGCGAAACTAAGTTTATGGTGATAAAAATCTGAGTCAGGGATTGACTGGAAAGGGGCACAAGAGAATGTTCTATATCCTGATTTGTCAGAATTCACCAACCTGCATACTGAAAATCTATATTTATTATGATTCTCTCTAATCTGGGGGTTATTTTTTAATTTCCATAATAAAATTTTCAAATACAATTCAATTTTAGCTGAAGTCCCAAAAGCCTAGAATAAAATAGGTGACAGGACCTTATATTCTAAAGCAGTGTGCTAGACTCTACTTTTTTTTTTTTTTAAGATTTATTTATTTACCTCCCTCCTCCCCCACCCCCGTTGTTTTGCACTCACTGTCTGCTCTCTGTGTGTTCTTCTGTGTCTCCTTGTCTTCTCTTTAGGTGGCACTGGGAACCGATCCTGGGACCTTCTGGAGTGGGAGAGAGGCACTCAATCTCTTGTGCCACCTCAGCTCCCTGGTCTGCTGCATCTCATATTGTCTCTCCTCTGTGTCTCTTTTTGGTGCATCATCTTGCTGCACCAACTCTCCGTGCAGGCCAGCGCTCTGCGTGGGCCAGCACTCCACGTGGGCCAGCTTGCCTTTCACCAGGAGGCCGCGGGAATCAAACCCTGGACCTCCTATATGGTAGATGGGAGCCTAATTGCTTAAGCCACATCCGTTTCTCTAGACCCAACTTTTGCAAGTTTTCCAAGTTATGTGAAGCTGTTTCTTTCAGCACTGACAATATCCTCCCCTTTCCAGCTTATGAAAGGATGGAAGTGGAAGAAGCCTAAGGAGGAGGTTTCTTTGGAGAATGTTACCAAAATACTAAAATGTTTTACATCTTCCACATCCAGGAAAGGAGAATGGTGCTTCTCCTTCATCTCAAGCACTTGAAAGCACCATTCAATGGGCCTGATATTTGTGCCCTAGAGCCTGGGAATTCAAAGCGTGGTACATGGACCAGCAGCACAGACACCACCTGGGAGCTTGTTAGAAATGCAGAATCTGCCTCCAACCCAGACGCACTGAATCAGAATATGCACTTTAACAATATTCCCCAGGTGATTGGTCTGCATATTGAAGTTTGAGGGGCG